>JASDQU010948896.1:0-12113 GCA_032191745.1 Picea mariana
AATATACAGTATACAGTCCCTAATATCAAAATACTGCTTCCTTCCCCCAAAATCCAAAAGTGTCCTCTCTCGAATGCCTCTGCCCCCTCATATCAAAAATATAGTCCCTAATCTCAAAATAATGCTTCCTTCCCCCAAAATCCAAAAGTGTCCTCTCTCGAATGCCTCTACCCCCTCATATCCTCCTTCCCATTCACCGCCTCTCCATTCAATGTCCACCCACCTTATCCCTCCATTCAATGGCATATCTCTCCATTCAATGCCAACCATCCCTCAATACGTTAACTTTTCTATTAAATGAATTAAAATTTATTAAACTTTAATTCATTATCCAAACATTAAATGAGTTAATTAATTAATTAACATACATTAAACAATAATTAATTAATTAATTAATATTATTAATAAATAATCATTACTTAACTAATATACATTAGGACAATTAATTATTTAATTAATTAAACTTAATAAACCTTAAGCAATTATTTAACTAGGGTTGTTACAAGACATGCTCGTCACATTGCAAAAATATTGTTATGGCAACTCATATTCATCACATCGCGACAATATCGTTGTGTTCATCACATTGTGACAATATGGTTATGGCGAGTCATGTTCAACCATTGTCAACCATGGTCAACCATAGTCAACCATGGTCATGGTCAATCAAGGTCAACCATAGTGATGTTTGTCACATTGCGACAATATGGTTATGTTCGTCACATCGTATGTTCAGCGTATAAGGCTAGGTTTGTCACATTGCGACAATATGGTTATGCTCGTCACATTGCGATGACAAGCCTATGTAATATTGTAATATATACTCATAAGTATTAACACATTACATTAATACATTCATGTATAATGAAAAGTATTAATTAATTAAAAAAATAAAACATTAATCAAAAACAAATTAATACACTAAATACAATACGTTTATCAAAAAAAAACATTTTTCATACATTAGTAAAATATTAATACATTAGTATATTACAAATAAATTAATAAAGAATAAATAAATTACTAAATTAATTATAAAGTAATATAATAATAATGTAAAAAGTAATATACTAATAATGTAAAAGAACATCAAATTAATATATTTAAGTATTAATGTATTGATTATATAATACCTCAATGTAATGTATAAATTAAAGTATCAATATTTTAATGTGTAATGTGATGTATTAATGATACAAAAATTTAATTAATAAATATCTTATTAATGTATTGTATTAATTAATTAATTAATTAATACATTGTTAAATTATAAATAGTCTTAACAATAGATAAATAAAATAATAATATATTAAAAGTACAATGATATACTAAAATAATAAAGCATTAATAAAACTTGAATAAAATAAAAATACATTTATAATACATTAAAGTATTATATTATTCAATTAAATTTTAGAGGACATTAATCATCATTATAATCATTATGATATTAATATAATAAAACATGCTTTATATATTAATAAAGTATTAAAACATTTATAAAGTAATAATATATTAAGATATTGATGGGATAATACATTAATGTATTAAAATGTTAATATATTAATTAAATAATATATTAATGATATAAAAATTAATGTACAAAATAGTAAATAAATCTATTAAATGTATTGAAAAATTAATGTAATTTATAAATTAAAATAATAAAACATTAATATATAACTTATTGTATGAATGTAATGTATTAATTGATTAATAATAATGTAAAATATATAATTAAATTAATGTAATGTATACATTAATTTTTTTATATATGTATTAATGAAATTAATGAATATTTTAATTTGAATACTAAATAATATATCATTAAACTATTAATATTACAATAAATTAAAATATATTAACATTATTTTAGAATATTGTTATATAAATACAAAAACATCAATAATGTAATGTATTAATTAACTAATACAATAATGTATAATGTAAAATATTAAAGTATTAATACATTAATAAATACATTATTGATGTATTAATACTTTAATATTTTGCATTATAGATTATTGTATTAGTTAATTAATACATTACATTATTGATGTTTTTGTATTTATATAACAATATTCTAAAATAATGTTAATGTATTTTTAATTTATTGTAATATTAATAGTTTAATGATATATTATTTAGTAGTGCAAATTAAAATATTTATTAATTTCATTAATACATATATAAAAAATTTAATTTACACATTACATTAATTTAATTATATATTTTACTTTCATACAATAAGTTATATATTAATGTTCTAATACTTTAATTTATAAATTACATTAATTTTTCAATACATTTAATAGGTTTATTTACTATTTTGTACATTAATTTTTATATCATTAATATATTATTTAATTAACACATTAACATTTTAATACATTAATGTATTATCCCATCAATATATTAATATATTATTACTTTATAAATGTTTTAATACTTTATTAATATATAAAGCATGTTTTATTATATTAATATCATAATGATTATGATGATGATTAATGTCCTCTAAATTTAATTGAATAATATAATACTTTAATTTATTATAAATGTATTTTTATTTTATTCAAGTTTTATTAATGCTTTATTATTTTAATATATTATTATACTTTTAATATATTATTATTTTATTTACCTATTGTTAAGACTTTATTGATGTATTTATAATTTAACAGCATATTAATTAATTAATTAATTAATACTATACATTAATAAGATATTTATTAATTAAATTATTGTATCATTAATACATCACATTACACATTAAAACATTGATACTTTAATTTATACATTACATTGAGGTATTAATTAATCAATACATTAATACTTAAATATTTTAATTTAACGTTCTTTTACATTATTAGTATATTACTTTATAATTAATTTAGTGATTTATTTATTCTTTATTAATTTATTTGTAATATACTAATGTATTAATATTTACTAATGTATGAAAAATGTTTTGTTTTTATAAATGTATTGTATTTAGTGTATTAATTTATTTTTTATTAATGTTTTAATGTATTAATCTATTTAGTGTATTAATTTATTTTTGATTAATTTTTTTTATTGTTTTAATTATTTAATATTAATGTTTTAGTGTATTAATATTAATAAATACATTATTAATAATGTATTTATTAATGTATGATTACTTTAATAATGTATTATTACTTTAATAATGTATTATTTATGCCTTACTTTATTAAAGTATTAATACTTTAACTATGTGTTAATAAATACATTATTAATGTATTAATACTTTTATATTATTATTAGTATATTACTTTATAATTAATTTATTTTTTATTAATTTATTTGTAATATACTAATGTATTAATATTTTACTAATGTATGAAAAATGTTTTTTTTTAATAAATGTATTGTATTTAGTGTATTAATTTAATTTTGATTATTTTTGTTAATGTTTTAATTATTTAATACTAATGTTTTAGTGTATTAATATTAATAAATACATTATTAATAATGTATTTATTAATGTATTATTACTTTAATAATGTATTAATTATGCATTACTTTATTAGAGTATTAATACTTTAACTATGTGTTAATAAATACATTATTAAAGTATTAATACTTTTACATTATTACTACATTACTTTATAATTAATTTAGTGATTTATTTATTCTTTATTAATTTATTTGTAATATACTAATGTATTAATATTTTACTAATGTATGATTTTATTTTTTTTTATAAATGTATTGTATTTAGTGTATTAATTTATTTTTATTATGTTTTAATGTATTAATTTATTTTTGATTAATTTTTTTAATGTTTTAGTGTATTAATATTGATAAATACATTTTTAATAATGTATTTATTAATGTATTATTACTTTAATAATGTATTATTTATGCATTACTTTATTAGAGTATTAATACTTTAACTATGTGTTGATGTATTAACTAATTTAAAAATTAATTATTAATGTATTAATAGTTTAATATTTTACATTATACATTATTGTATTAGTTAATTAATACATTCAGTTATTAATGTTTTTGTATTTATATAACATTATTCTAAAATAATAATATATAAAGCATGTTTTATTATATTAATATCATAATGATTATGATTATGATGATGATTAATGTCCTCTAAAATTTAATTGAATAATATAATACTTTAATGTATTATAAATGTATTTTTATTTTATTCAAGTTTTATTAATGCTTTATTATTTTAATATATTATTGTATTTTTAATATATTATTATTTTATTTACCTATTGTTAAAAATTTATTAATGTATTTATAATTTAACAACCTGTTAATTAATTAATACATTAATTAATTAATTAATTAATTAATACAATATGTTAATAAGATATTTATTAATTAAATTATTGTATTATTAATACATCACATTACACATTAAAATATTGATACTTTAATTTATACATTACATTGAGGTATTAATTAATCAATACATTAATACTTAAATATATTAATTTAATGTTCTTTTACATTATTAGTATATTACTTTATAATTAATTTAGTGATTTATTTATTCTTTATTAATTTATTTGTAATATACTAATGTATTAATATTTTAATAATGTATGAAAAATGTTTTTTTTTTTTATAAATGTATTGTATTTACTGTATTAATTTATTTTTTATTAATGTTTTAATGTATTAATTTATTTAGTGTATTAATTTATGTTTGATTAATTTTTTTAATGTTTTAATTATTTAATATTAATRTTTTKGTGTATTAATATTAATAAATATATTATTAATAATATATTTATTCATGTATTATTACTTTAATAATGTATTATTTATTCATTACTTTATTAGAGTATTAATACTTTAACTATGTATTTTTATTTTATTCAAGTTTTATTAATGCTTTATTGTATTATTGTACTTTTAATATATTATTATTTTATTTACCTATTGTTAAGACTTTATTAATGTATTTATAATTTAACAATTAATTAATTAATTAATTAATACAATACATTAATAAGATATTTATTAATTAAATTATTGTATCATTAATACATCACATTACTCATTAAAATATTCATAATTTAATTTATACATTATATTGAGGTATTAATTAATCAATACAGTAATACTTAAATATATTAATTTAATGTTCTTTTACATTATTAATATATTACAGTCGGTGACGGAGTGTGTTGTTAAGCCACTCCGTGATGTTAAAGTCACCAGTTCGAAACCTGCGGGGACAAAAAATCCAACCATGTTAAGGGTTGGTGTGGCTCAAGCCGGGTGCGATCCCCGGGTATCGCGTAGCCAACAGGTCTTGCAGAAATTAACAAACTTTATAATTAACTTAGTGATTTATTTATTCTTTATTAATTTATTTGTAATATAATAATGTATTAATATTTTACTAATGTATGAAATTTTTTTTTTTTTTTTTTATAAATGTATTGTATTTAGTGTATTAATTTTTTTTTATTAAAGTTTTAATGTATTAATTTATTTAGTGTATTAATTTATTTTGATTAATTTTTGTAATGTTTTAATTATTTAATATTAATGTTTTAGTGTATTAATATTAATAAATATATTATTAATAATGTATTTATTAATGTATTATTACTTTAATAATGTATTATTTATGCATTACTTTATTAGAGTATTAATACTTTAACTATGCATTTTTATTTTATTCAAGTTTTATTAATACTTTATTATTTTAATATATTATTGTACTTTTAATATATTATTATTTTATATATCTATTGTTAAGACTTTATTAATGTATTTATAATTTAACAATTAATTAATTAATTAATTAATTAATTAATACAATACAATAATAAGATATTTATTAATTAAATTATTGTATCATTAATACATCACATTACTCATTAAAATATTCATACTTTAATTTATACATTACATTGAGGTATTAATTAATCAATACATTAATACTTAAATATATTAATTTAATGTTTTTTTACATTATTACTTTATAATTAATTTAGTGATTTATTTATTCTTTATTAATTTATTTGTAATATAATAATGTATTAATATTTTACTAATGTATGAAAAATGTTTGTTTTTTTTTTATAAATATATTGTATTTAGTGTATTAATTTATTTTTTATTAAAGTTTTAATGTATTAATTTATTTATTGTATTATTTTTTTTAATGTTTTAATTATTTAATATTAATGTTTTAGTGTATTAATATTAATAAATACATTATTAATAATGTATTAATGATACATTATTAATGTATTATTACTTTAATAATGTATTATTTATGCATTACTTTATTAGAGTATTAATACTTTAACTATGTGTTGATGTATTAATTAATTAATGAATACATTATTAATGTATTAATACTTTTACATTATTAGTATATTACTTTATAATTAATTTAGTGATTAATTTATTCTTTATTAATTTATTTGTAATATACTAATGTATTAATATTTTTTTTTTTTAAATAAAAAGTAGAACCTGCTATATTAGAAAACCAAAACTCTTACAGAGTATAGAGACTGTGTATCTGAAACCACCCAAAATGTTGTCGATTTATCGGAAACCAGCATATAATACGGGCAAGTAGCAGTAGCATGAAAAACTTAAAAGCAAAGTAGCATCTGTCTTGCCCGAAGGAAACCAGGACAGATGCAAAGTGTCTAAATACATGTAACACTAGAAACCAAATAGACATGTAAAACTAGAAACTGAAATAGCATAAGAACCTAAGTGCCTGGTGACCTGTCGGCTCCGCAATTCTGCCGCGTGGTCCCTGCCAGAATGGCAAAGGCTTGTGCACAAAGGGGACATCTCCGCTTGACAGGCGCATTGGATAGCGCATCAAAGAGCATATCCATGCGTTGGCCCATGAGGAGAGCCCGATATTCCAGATCCGACAGGTGCCCACGTAGGTCAAACAGGAGGTCCAGGTGTTCGTCCTTAATGATTGAGCCATGCAGGTTGCCACCCTCTTCCATCGTCGCCTCAGAGCTCCCGTTGAACGCCATCTGCTCCTCCGCAACCGTCGCACCCTTGGAGCCATCATCGAACTCCTGTGCACCAAGGCAGCTGCAATTTTCATCACCCGGCCAGGGAACGTCCTCCACGATACAGCCGGGGATGTCATCTAACAGTGTCGGGTTGAACTTGCAAGCTTTCGGATGGGTTTCCGCAGGGTTCTTCTCGCCGAAAGACGGGTCTTCCATAGATAGTGCTAGGGACGGGTCCTCCTCGATAATGCAAGGGGGAAACTCCTCCTTCAAACCGCAATTCTGTAGGGCCCCCGGCGCCATTCCTCTGAAATCACTACTACAGCCAGAGCTCGGCTCAGCGATGGTGGCCAGTCGCTCCATTCTTTCTGCCCTGGCTCTCTGTCTTAGAATGGACGTCGCTAGAGCTAAGGCCCGCTCCAGCTGATCCTTGCGGTGCCTCTGCGCCTTCTGAGCCTCCCATGCTGCGCCTCGGCGGGGTGTTCCTCGCTTCCTTGCCATGAGAAGGGAGCAGGGAAATTGCTAATTGATCGTGTAATGACCACCCCCAAGCCCCCGGGAAATTGAATGTGAGTTGCGAATTGCGAATTGCGGAGAGAGAGAAACCAGAAAAATTTGACCGCCCCCAAGCCCCCGGGAAAGATGCAGAGTGCAGAACTGCACTGGAGTGTCACTGCAAAAACTAGACGAATATGAGACTGGGTTGCTCCAGAGAATCCAGACGGAGCTCGGAGCCGAGGTAAAAACCAAACAGACGAGAGCCAAAGCCATCCTCCCACCTTTAGCCTTTGCCATCCCGAAACCACTGCTAGCGTTAATGCTCACGCGAGGGAGAAGTCGCTCCGCTCTGCCCCTACATCTATGGCCGTCCTTCATGTTAAAGACCGGCTCGTGGGTGACGGTTGATGGCATTTATGCCTTGGCCTGGTGCGTTTCCACCTGTGGCCTCTAGTCTACGTGTCACCCCATCCGGGGCAGTGAAATCTCTGCAGGCAAGGTCTTTGCAGTACCTGGAGAGATCTGTGTCTTCATAATCATTGACCTGCCAGTGAATGAGTTCGGTATTGTCTTCAATCCCTGCATTTGCCAAATGATCCGCAAGTTTGTTGGCCTCTCGTTTGACATGGGAGGGAATTAAGGTGAGGTTGGGATTGATAATTTCGCCAAAATCCTCCAAAAGACCGGAGAGTCTCCAGCTGGGGGAGATCCGCCAGGGGGGCTTGCCTTGAATAATTTTGGATATGAGATGGATTATTATCTGGGAGTCTCCTTCTATGATTAACCTATGGTACTGGTGAAGAACAGCAGTTTGGAGGCCTCTCACCAGGCCTATGAGCTCTGCAACGTTGTTTGTGTTTTCACCCAGAAACACCGCAGTCAATTGAATGATCTTACCCAAATGGTTCCTGAGAACAGCCCCGAAGCCGGCCGGTCCCGGGTTTCCCCTGGACACCCCATCAAAGTTGAGCTCGAAAAAATCAGGTGGAGGTGGGGTCCAATGCATGGGACTGTTGTCTTTCCCATTTTTGGACGTCCCTTGAGGTTGCGGGCAGGTTTGCAAATTCCAGCCTTCTATAATGATCTGTTCCTCGGGCGAGCATTGCGTATCTTCGTGAGACCAGTGCTGGCTATGGATGGTTTCTCGGATGAGCTTCTTGACTCTTTCCCAGGTATTGGTGGGGGTGGACTATCTGGAGTTGAACGTTCTGTTGTTTCTTTCTTTCCAGATTGACCACAATATAAATCCCGGGAGTAAGAGCCAAATGCACTGGAGAATTGGATTGTGAAAGGATAGTGTTCCCCAATTGACTAAAGTATCCCTGATGCTTCCTCGGTGTCTCTGTGAGCGTCTCATGGCTTGGGCACCCCAGTCCCACACTTGCTGGCTATAATGGCATGTATTGAGGAGGTGTTCCAGAGTTTCCTCGTTGTTCTGACACAGGATACACCTGGAGGGGCCTGTAAAGCCTCTCTTGCGAAGGTTGTCCCAGGTGAGGATACGGTTTTGAACAGTGAGCCAGAGGAAAAAGGATATCTTGGGCCAAAGAAAGGGTTGCCAGACTCTGTTCCATATTGCTTCAGGGGCCTGATTTGGGGGGTTGCCCTGTAAATAATAAGCTTCTTTGACCGAAAAAAATGCCAGATGTGGAGTGTCCCCATCTGAGAACATCTGGTCCTTCTTTACTTGGGATTTTCCTATTTTGCATGCACTCCTGCCACGGTGTAAGGTCGACTTCTTCCGTTATCTATAGCTCTGATCTGCTGGTTTTCCATTTTCTCCACGGTTGTCGCTCGTGAGTTGGGAGCCAAAAGTCTTTGACCATCATGAGCCTGCCTTGCTGAAGCTTGATCTTGATGGTGCTAAGACTGTCCATATCCTCAAGAGGCGGTAACTGTTGCCACAAGTCCTGCCAGAAGAAGGCGCTTTCACCATTTCTTATCTCCCAGAAGGCGTGCTCCTGTATCATTAATTAATTAATACAATACAATAATAAGATATTTATTAATTAAATTATTGTATCCTTAATACATCACATTACTCATTAAAATATTCATACTTTAATTTATACATTACACTGAGGTATTAATTAATCAATACATTAATACTTAAATATATTAATTTAATGTTCTTTTACATTATTAATATATTACTTTATAATTAATTTAGTAATTTATTTATTCTTTATTAATTTATTTGTAATATAATAATGTATTAATATTTTACTAATGTATGAAAAATGTTTTTTTTTGTTTTTTATAAATGTATTGTATTTAGTGTATTAATTTATTTTTTATTAAAGTTTTAATGTATTAATTTATTTATTGTATTATTTTTTTTAATGTTTTAATTATTTAATATTAATGTTTTAGTGTATTAATATTAATAAATACATTATTAATAATGTATTAATGATACATTACTAATGTATTATTACTTTAATAATGTATTATTTATACATTACTTTATTAGAGTATTAATACTTTAACTATGTGTTGATGTATTAATTAATTAATAAATACATTATTAATGTATTAATACTTTTACATTATTAGTATATTACTTTATAATTAATTTAGTGATTAATTTATTCTTTATTAATTTATTTGTAATATAATAATGTATTAATATTTTATTAATGTATGAAAAATGTTTTTTTTTTATATAAATGTATTGTATTTAGTGTATTAATTTACTTTTGATTAATTTTTTTAATGTTTTAATTATTTAATATTAATGTTTTAGTGTATTAATATTAATAAATATATTGGTCCCCGAGGTGTAGAACAGTCAGTGATGGAGTGTGTTGTTAAGCCACTCCGTGATGTTAAAGTCACCGGTTCGAAACCTGCGGGGACAAAAAATCGAACCATGTTAAGGGTTGGTCGGGTGCTTTTGATGACTTAGATGCCCCTGAGTCGTCGCGTACCCAACACGTTCCGCACAAATTAACAAACAAAAAAAAATATTAATAAATATTATTAATAATGTATTTATTAATGTATTATTACTTTAATAATGTATTATTTATGCATTACTTTATTATAGTATTAATAATCTAACTATGTATTTTTATTTTATTCAAGTTTTATTAATGCTTTATTATTTTAATATATTATTGTACTTTTAATATATTATTATTTTATTTACTTATTGTTAAGACTTTATTAATGTATTTATAATTTAACACCGTATTAATTAATTAATTAATACTATACATTAATAAGATATTTATTAATTAAATTATTGTATCATTAATACATCACATTACACATTAAAATATTGATACTTTAATTTATACATTACATTGAGGTATTAATTAATCAATACATTAATACTGAAATATATTAATTTAATGTTCTTTTATATTATTAGTATATAACTTTATAATTGATTTAGTGATTTATTTATTCTTTATTAATTTATTTGTAATATACTAATGTATGAAAAACTTTTTTTTTATATATAAATGTATTGTATTTAGTGTATTAATTTATTTTTATCAATGTTTTAATGTATTAATTTATTTTTGATTAACTTTTTTAATGTTTTAATTATTTAATATTAATGTTTTAGTGTATTAATATTAATAAATACATTATTAATAATATTTTTATTAATGTATTATTTATGCATTACTTTATTAGCCTATTAATACTTTAACTATGTGTTAATAAATACATTATTAATGTATTAATACTTTTACATTATTAGTATATTACTTTATAATTAATTTAGTGATTTATTTATTCTTTATTAATTTATTTGTAATATACTAATGTATTAATATTTTACTGATGTATGAATAATACTTTTTTTTTTTTTCTATAAATGTATTGTATTTAGTGTATTAATTTATTTTTTGATTAATGTTTTAATGTATTTAGTGTATTAATTTATTTTTGATTTATTTTTTAATGTTTTACTTATTTAATATTAATGTTTTAGTGGATTAATATTAATAAATACATCATTAATAATGTATTTATTAATGTATTATTACTTTAATAATGTATTATTTATGCATTTCTTTATTAGAGTATTAATACTTTATCTATGTGTTGATGTATTAATTATTTAATAAATACATTATTAATGTATTAATACTTTAATATTTTACATTATACATTATTGTATTAGTTAATTAATACATTGCATTATTAATGTTTTTGTACTTGTATAACAATATTGTAAAATAATGTTAATGTATTTTTAATTTATTGTAATATTAATAATTTAATGATATATTATTTAGTATTGCAAATTAAAATATTTATTAATTTCATTAATACATATATAAAAATTTAATTTATACATTACATTAATTTAATTATATATTTTACATTTTTTTTTTTTGTAAATAAGTATAATATATTAAGTGCCTCTCAGAAGCAAAAACATAGAGCAAGATACAAAATATTCAAACTGAAGAAAAAGGACTGCCCCAACAGAGGGGAAACCAGTCCATGTTCGAGAATCTCCATACTGTTCAGTGCTACTATGGTCTATTGGAAATATAAGAGCTATTCCTAGATACTCTGTTAAGACGGGAGGAAAGTTGAAAAATATACACCTGACACTTGTCTAAATAACTAAGCATGCTAGACACC
>JASDQU010948898.1:6472-22470 GCA_032191745.1 Picea mariana
AGAATCAAAGATAGAGTTCAGGTTCACTGGTGACTTCTTCGCTTGGTTGGGACACCAATTGATCATGATAGAAGACTTCCCATATGTTGGAGTGGATTTTCGGGGAAGCATGGACCTAGTCCTTCCAGATGGGGTGGACTGGGACGTGTCAGGTAAGAAACCAAAAATGATCGTGTCAAGTGTTTTTTTTTTTTAATTTTAAAACTTTTATTATTTTTTGGGTACATAGAAGAGTTTCTAACGGATGTATCATTTCATCATGCAGACAAGGGAGAAACACATCCAACAAAGATACTAGAATTGGGGCATTGTGGGGATGCTCAGATAGCAGTAGCGGCAAGGGGACTCCAAGAGGTGGAGACAAACCTCTCTGGTCTTACGACGGGTATCCCTCCTCTTGACAAGGAGAACGTACCCTTGCACTTGCAGAGAAACACAGTGGGAGTCCATGAGAGTATTAACTCTTTACTGAGACAAGTAGCACATGTGGTGGTGTGATACTTAGAGCACAATGTGATGCGGGAGGACTAGGACCTCACTGATATTTTTTGTATATTCTTTATGATAATGTTATGGGCACGAGGACCCAACATTTTTCCCTTCTATGTATTTTTTTGATGTAATCAAAAATTTTCTGTCACGCCATATATATATATACATATCCAAGTTTTTGCGGTGCCTAAATGATGTTTTTAATGTGATGTGTTTTAATTTACTTGTGATTTATGATTTATTTCCTTTATGAAACCTTATCTATGTGTGAGATACCGATCCATGATGTAATCGGCTAATGAATTTGAAATGGTATTGAGATCTCTTAGTATGTGTTTGTATTCGATAAAATCAAACATTCATTCAAGATGATGAACCTGTAAGTGGAGACATACTAGGATAGAATTGTGAATATCGTATATTCGATTAAGTTGACACAACATGATTTGAGTGTCTAGGTTAATGATAATACGAGAAACACCTAGGGAGGAGGCTTCGGTTAAAATTCTGATGACAACATGATATTCTTCCATGTTGTTAGTTGTCGATCCTAAGAAAATACCTCCTGAACTCACCAACTCATCAGAGTGGTAAATAACCCAAGATGTAGAAGCAACGTTTTGGGTGTGTCGACTAGTGCCATTCACAAACTCGACAAAGATAGTAAAGGAAGATGTCATCTGCGCATGAAAACACAATACACGGTATAAGTGGCTAAGGGAAAAACTCGAGCATGCAAAATAAAAAGAAACACCAACCTAAAATACAATAGTGTACAAAGCACGCATGCTAGATGTTCTATGCATAGTACTTCTTAAGGTAAAGACCGTTTCAAGGCTCACCCAGGGAGATTCCATCGTAGTCAACTAGCTCATAGGCACCTCTATCTAAAACACATTTCATGATTTAAGGACCATGCCATAGAGGTTCTAACTTACTTGTCCCTAAATTATCATGAGCCTGGTCATAAACGAGGACTAGGTCTCCTTCTGAAAAAGCACGAGGGTGGATAGATTTTTCATATTGATTCTTGATTCGCTTTTGATATGCCTCGTTAACGAGAGTGGCATCATGTCATGTTTCATCCAACCTAGTCAGGTGTAAGAATAATTCTTCTTCCCTAGAAGTGTGAGTCAAGAGTTCTACTTTGAGTTTCAATGAGGGAATTTCTCACTTGATAGGTAAAAAAACTTCTATGCCATATACTAGTTGGAAAGGAGTGAATCTAGTAGCAGTTTTCACTAAAGTACGGTAATCCCAGAGAGTAGAGAAACGTTGTAGATGCCAAGATGTCTTATTTTCCCCTACAATACGTTGAATCATGGTTTTAAGGACATTGTTAATGGCTTCAACTTGTCCATTTTCTTGAGGATAGTATGGGGATGAGTTCTCATGGAGAAAACCCAGTTTGGCATGAAACTCACTCATCATCTGGTTTTGAAAGTGTGAACCATGATCAGTGACAATGGCTTGTGGAACACCAAAGTGAGTGATGATGTGGTTGAAGAAGAAAAGAGTTGTAGTACGACCATCATTCAGAAAGGCATGCACCCACCCCACTCCATTGCATCCCATTATTTCCATCAGCCCCTTCGCCAAGTGGGGCATTGATTGAGGAACACGTGATATATTATTTGAGCAAAAGTCTATATGGTCCCGAGCTCCGATATTCACATGTTGAAAAGTTGTCTCTGGAAGCCGTCATCATTGTCCAGAGATTATGTCATTACATTTTTCTATGCACCACCATAGTTATCGCAGACTCTAACCCCATGTATCACATTCTGACACTTCAAGTTCTTTGGGGAAAATATTCTAAATGGATCATCATCCTTCAAGAGTTTGATCTCGAATTTGTTAAGTACAAAGCTAAAAAATCTTTGGTGTTTGCAGAGCTTATCTACAACTTTCCCCATGTTGATGAAGATAATGAGCCAAAATATTATCTCCCTGATGATACTATGTTCCTCATCATCACATCTGACCCTTGGTATGGAGATATCCTTTTGTATCTCCAGATCTAATGTTTTCAGCCTGATATCTCTCGTGAAGAGCATCGTCATATCCACCATCATTCTCATCGCTACCTTATCGTTGGTGACACTTTGTATCTCCACAGTATTGATACTATCCTATGACGATGTTTGACTCATGAAGAGGTTGAACACATTCTTAATGACTTTCACCTTGGAGCCTATTGCGGTCATCTTTCTAGGATGGATATAGCTCACAAAATCTTACGTGTCGACTACTTTTGGCCCTTTATTTTCAAAAATTGTATTGAGGCAGTAAAACAATTCCCACCCTGCCAAGTTTTTCACAAAAAGGCATGCACCCACCCCACTCCGCTACATCCCATTATTGCCATCATCCCCTTCGCCAAATGGGGAATTGATTTCATGTACTATAAGCCTAACTCAGCTGGGGGTACGGTTACATCATCGTTGTCGTCGATTACTTCACAAAATGGGTTGAGGCTATGAATACCTTTCTGAATGATGGTCGTACTGCAACTCTTTTCTTCTTCAACCACATCATCACTCACTTTGGTGTTCCACAAGCCATTTTCACTGATCACGGTTCACATTTTCAAAACCAGATGATGAGTGAGTTGCATACCAAACTAGGTTTTTTCCATGAGAACTCATCCATGTACTATCCTCAAGCAAATGGACAAGTTGAAGCCATCAACAAGGTCCTTAAAACAATGATTCAACATATGGTAGGGGAAAACAAGATATCTTGGCATCTACAAATTTTCTCTGCTCTCTGTGCTTACCGTACTTCAGTGAAAAATGCTACTAGATTCACTCCTTTCCAGCTAGTATATGTCATAGAAGTTGTTTTACCGATCGAGTGTGAAATTCCATAGTTGAAACTCAAAGTATAAATCCTTCCTCACACTTCTACCGAAGAAGAACGCTTCTTACACCTGACTAGGTTTGATGAAACACGTTGTGATGCCTCTCTCATTAACAAGACGTATCAAAAGTGAATCAAGAATCAATACGACAAATCCTTCCACCCTCGTGCTTTTGCAGAAGGAGACATAGTCCTCATTTATGACTAGGATCATTATAAGTTAGGGAAAGGTAAGTTAGAACCTCTATGGCATGGTCCTTACATCATAAAACATGTTTTACATAGAGGCGCCTACGAGCTAGTTGACTACGACGGAATCTCCCTAGGTGAGCCCCAAAATGGGCTTTACCTTAAGAAGTACTATTCATAAAACATCTAGCATATGTTATTTGTACACTATTGTATTTTAGTTTGGTGTGTCTTTTTATTTTGCATGCTTGAGTTTTTGTCTTAGCCATTTATACCATTTCTTGTGTTTTCATGCGCAGATGGCATCTTCCTTTCCTATGTTTGTCGGGTTTGCGGATGGCACTAGTCGACACACCCAAAACATTTCTTCTGCAGCTTTGGTCGTTTACCACTCTGATGAGTTAGTGAGTTCAGGAGGTATTTTCTTAGGATCGACAACTAACAACATGGAAGAATATCATGTTGTCATCGGAGTTTTAACCAAAGCCTCCTCCCTAGGTGTTTCTTGTATGATCGTTAACCTAGACTCTCAACTCGTGGTATGTCAACTTAATCGAATCTACACTATTCACAATCCTATCCTACTATGTCTCCACTTACGAGTTCATTGTCATGAACGAATGTTTGATTTTATCGAATATAGACACATACCAAGAGAAATCAATACCATTTCAGATTCGTTAGCCAATTACATCATGGATCGATATCTCCCACATAGACAAGGTTTCATAAAGGAAATAAATCATAAATCACATGTAAATTAAAACACATCACATTAAAAACATAATTTAAGCACTGTAAAAACTCGGATATGTATATATATACAGTGTAACATAAAATGTTTGATTACATCAAAAAAGTACATAGAAGCGAAAAATGTTGGGTCCTCATGCCCATAACATCATCATAAATACTATACAAAAAATATCAGCGAGGTCCTATTCCTCCTGAATCACACTATGCTCTAAGTAGCACACCACCGCATGGTCTACTCATCTTAGTAAAGAGTTAATACTCTCAAGGACTCCCATTGTGTATCTCTAAAAGTGAAAGGGTACGTTCTCCCTCTCAAAAGGAGGGATACCCATCGTAAGACCACGGGGGTTTGTCTCCACCTCCTGGAGGCCCCCTGCTTCTACTGCTATCTGAGCATCCCCGCGGTGCCCCAATGTCAGTATCTCTGTCGGACATGTTGCTCCCTTGTCTGCATGATGAAACGATACATCCATTAAAAACTCTTCTATGTACCCAAAAAATAATATAAGTTTAAAAAAAAAAAAACACTTGACAAGATCATTTTTGGTTTCTTACTTAACGCTTCCCAGTCCACCCCATATGGAAGGACTAGGTCCATGCTTCCCCTAAAATCCACTCTTTCATATGGGAAGTCTTCTATCATGATCAATTGGCATCCCAACCAAGTGAAGAAGTCACCAGTGAACCTGAACTCTGTCTTTGATTCTAATCTCGGAGACAAGCTATTCCATCGCTCCATACGTGGTTATCCCACTGGATTTATTGCTAATGCAATCTGAGGTTTCATTTGAGGAATTCGTTCTAAGAAGAAAAAAACCAAGAATTAACTATATTTGAACTACTTTTGCTGCCCTCCTCTACATCTCATAATCTACTCCTACACATTCTGAAGGAACTTGCACTCCAGTTAAATAGTGTTGGCTCTAGACACTGTAAACCATAGGCCACCTGTGATCTTGAAACTAGGTGCGAGATGGTAATTCCTGCTATAATAGTAATGGAAAACAGAATGGACCGAAGAGGTAAATCCCTGATGTCTTTGATTGTGATTCTACCTCCCACTAGTCTCTCTCCTGGGACACAATGGTTTTCCAGGTACTCATCTACATGCGCAAGAAGTGCCCTCTATCTAGATAAAACTACGGGGGCTCCTCTTTTCAAGAGGCTAATCAGGAAGTATACATCTTCCAACTCGATTGTAAGAAACTACATTCCAATTTGGAACCCTTGTTCTACAACATTCCATAGGCCGATCATATACTCGAGAAGAAGAATCTCTTATTCATCTTTTGTGTTTTGAAGAACTTGAGGAGACTGCAATTCCTGAATGAGGCCCTTGATCGGGAACTTTTCAAGGCAGCCACATCATTGATATCATGCTCTCTTTCTTTCCACTCAATCATTACTTTTTCTGAAGTTACCTGCAATCATCAACAACCAAAAATTCATTAGTCACACTTTTTCGGCAATTAGAAACTTTTTAAATTTTTTTTCTCTTTCTATAAGGTCAACACCCCCTTTATATGCACATCAAGGCACCAAATCCCACTCACAATGGCCACCAGGGAACTCTAAAAATTAAAACGCTCCCCTTCACATTTTGAGAAAGCGCTGACCATTTTGGATTTTTTTCTTGTGGTTTTTGAGCAGCGCACCCTCCACCACTACATCAAAGCATTAGTGCACCTTCATCATCTTTCATGGGTGCTTACAAAATTAGGCATCACTCCCCCACTAATTCTAGAGGAGCGTTGAGCCCTTTTGGGCGCTTGAGACAACCCAGGGCATCAATTTTTGCCTAAAAACGAAATTTGAACCGTACAAATTAGAGAGAGGAAGAAGAGAACCAACCTAGTCCAAACGGTGAGGAAAATAACTGACCATAGCTCTGGCATTGAGCAATGCAAGATTCACCCTCCAAAGCACAAATTCTCCACTTCTACAAATCTTTGCACAAATGAAATGGTAAATGATATTTTTACCCCTTTTTACTATTATAAATTTCATTTTTGCCTAAGATATAGTTATTTTTTCATTTTAATTTTTTTTTGGAGGCCTTATTAATGTGTTGGCATGCAATTTTGACATTATTGGCATGTTTCAGAGCAGTTTTGTTCATTTTTCATCTTGTCACATTCACGAGCATAGTCTTAGTTCATTCTTAAGCTCAAAAAACATAAGAACGCCCCAGGTAAAATTTTATCTCTTTTTCGGACTAGCATGGATACACGAAAAAGGAACCCCTTGGAGTCATCGTTAAGCTCTTTTCAGACTCTCTAAACATGAAAATATTTCCAAGTGATCTTGCTTCCTTTCCCACTCGCTAAAAGGTTTGAAAGGGCATATTTTGAGTGATAAGTTATCTCTTTTTCGGCCTTGCGAGACTAACATTACGAAAAAGGACAACACTGGAGTTGTCTTTAAGTCATTTTTAGACTCTCTAAATATGAAAAACCACCAATTTTACCTTCTATGGACTCGTTAAACAATCATACATTGAAGGGCCCACACGGGACCGACCCTTACTTCTTCCAGTTTGTTAAATAAAGGAAGAGGGACTTACTGAATGTGAGTTATATCGAGCATGTGTTACCCTCCTCGAGCTCGTTAAATCAAAAAGAGGTACTTATCTATTTGGATGGGGGAAAAATTGAAAGAAGCAAGCCAAGAAGCTTTTGAGAATAATACAAGTAACCCTTATAGTCACCCTTAAACACGAAACTTTGTCTTTGCATGCATTTTAATCCGTTGAACCTCTGCACTGAAACAATTCTCTGAGTTTTCTTACTCCTTTGGGTCACCTGAAAAAAGTCACTGTATCCATTGCATCATCGTGTTTTGGTCGATGTCATGTTTCTGCTGTTGTGCCTCAGTGCTCAAGGGAAGTATCTACCTCAAGAGTCAACCATCACAAATTTCTTGTTTCAATACCTGTGTTAGTCCATGTTATTTTGATCCACCAATTACATATCTATCTCAGTTTCATGTCGTTGATGGGGGATACATCAAGGCCATCCTTCGACGAGTCTGTTCCTGTCAAATTCAACACATTATCCGAGAAATATACTTAGAAACTAGTTAGTACCTTGGGACTTGCATGCCTCAATGGTAGGTCTCCTCACATCTGATAGTGGGTATACATCATTGAACTCTGATCAAATGATCCCACGGATGTTCGACTTCATCTCATCCAGTCACATTAGCTAGAATGTAGTAGAGTACCTTGGGAATCATTGACATTAATGGTGATTTCCCTTGTGCGTTTTAACGATTTACCTCATTGACCAATAATCAAGTGGTTTCTGCCATGTTAGACATCAAGACATCTATTCACATTGTTAGATTCATACTACATAGGGATCGGTAAGAAGACCCTGGGTTGAGTCATCACTCTTATATGTACTTTTCCCAGGTTGTGACGGAGTTTATTTTGAACATTGAGACATATATTGTCACATAGATCCACTTTGTATTGGTCGTGGCTATGTCTTGTCGTCTCATAGATCCACTATGTATTCTTCGTCGATACGATCAGTTCATGTCATAGGAGTATAGATCCACATTGTATATTCAGTGGCTATACCTTTTTGTCAATATAATTATGGATCCGCAGTGTATTTTGTGGTGGCCATACCTTGAAAGTATTTATCACTCAAGGATAGGTATGCCTGCCTTGGGTTTGAAACATGTCATAATGTTTGTTTGATGGTTGTGTATAGTTTCTTCTATGTTCTCTAAATCCATACCCTCACTCGAAAAAGTCTACAAAGTACTTCAGTCATCAGTTCCCGTCTTCTGTCTTTGCACTTTGGGGGGAAATTTGTTACACATCAAAATTACTCATTAGGATGATGGCCCAGTGTCATCATTACCAATGTTGAAAGTGTCTCATTTTGGCCGCAAGTGTCACAAAATCATACTGTCATATTTCCTATGTCGCGTCTCAGATGACATTATCAAGAACTCTCAAAAGACTGGTTTTGAATAGGAGAAATCATTTGACAAAGAGTACAAGTCTTTTTCCATAGGAACAACCACTCAAAAATCAATTTTGGAAGGAAACGCTCCCCTATACACTGCCAGGGAGTGAGAACGCTCTGTGACCTATTTTGGGGGAGCGTTCCAATGCTCTATGCCCCATTATAAGGGAATGTTGGCCTTTTTTGAGTGATATTCACTCAAAAAAGGCTAACGCTCCCTCAGAATGGGGCACAGAGAATTGGAACACTCCCCCAAAAGAGGTCACAGAGCGTTGGAACTCCCTGACAATGTATAGGGGAGCACTTCCTTCCAAAATTGATTTTTTAGTGGTTTTTCCTATGGAAAAAGGCTTGTACTCTCTATCAAATGATTTATCCTCTTCAAAACTAATATTTTGAGGTGTCTTTTGAGTGTCCTTGATAATTTCGTTCAAGAAGTGACATAGGCAAGATGACAGTATGATTTTGTGACACTTGCGACCAAAATGAGACACTTGCAACATTGGTAATGACAACACTAGGCCATCATCCTAATGAGTAATTTTGATGTGTAACACCCTTATTGTACTTGTTGTCACAATTAAAGCATAAACCTTTTTCTTTTCTTTCCTCCAATTGTTGAAGTGTCAACCTGGTAGTTTGAGGTGTTTTAGAAGAAGTAACATTATTCTCTCAATAGATGTTAGGAGTGGCCCTTCTAGTAGCCATAGCCATATTTTTACTTTCAACATATGTTGACACCCTAAATGCATTCTCCAATGATTTGGGTTCCCAAAGATGAACCTCATGTTAAATGTTATCCCTTAAGTTCCTATGAATACATCAATCAAGTGCTCATCTGGAATATTTGTTACCTTTAGATTCAATCTTTCGAAGTTCTCAATGTGCTCTGTAACTGAACCCTTTTGCTTGAGATTTATCAATTGGAGAAATAAGGTATTTCTCCTTGTATCCTCATAGTGTGCTATCATTTATTCTGTGAAAATTGTCCAAGTGATGAGTGATTTGAGAGAACAAAGCCATCGATACCACACAAATTGATTGGGTTCTAAATATAAAGAAGTAATCTGTACCTTTTGTGTATGTGGAACATTATGTAGATCAAATAATTGCTCCATCTGAAGTATCCATGTGATTGGGTACTTGCCATCAAACTTCCTCATATATATATTAGGAAATTGGTTGGTCTTCAACCCAAATTTAGAGTTTGTACATCCTTGATTCATCTTCCTTTTGTCCTCATGATGAATTTCATGGGATACATTTTCACTTTCAGGTGTCCTCTCTATTAGGAAATTTTTCAATCCTTCCATGATATCCCCTTTTAAACCATCCATGTTAGTATTTATTGCTTGCAACTTAGCTTCCGTTGAATCCATCATCTCTTGTATTTCATATTTTGTTACTCTCTTCTTTTTTAAATCATTTATGTCCCTACTCATTTATTCACCTTCATCAAGAGTACAAGTAGGACAGTCTAGAGGCTTATTTGGTGTAGAAGTTCCCTTTTTTGGTGGCATGTTGTCCAAGTATCACTTTAAACCTTGTTTGTGAGGTGGTTCTGCTAAACAATATTTATTTTATTGTATCTCCAAAATTTCAGCCCTTCTGGGTATGAAATTTTATTTTTTGAAGTTCTTTGATATTTCTTCTCTGCAATGCCATAGGTCTGATCAAAATTGGATGTGCCAAGTAGAATTTATGGTAACTTCCCCATAGCTTGCTGATTTTTGGCATTTCCAGGAGATATCACTTTTATAGCATGCCCTACACAAAATAATTGGTATAAAATTATGAAAAGTGTACCAGAAATACTAAAGACCGTCCATTATCCAATGCAACTAGTCTCACTCAAATTGGATACTCTAGGAAGAATTTATGATTGATTTACCCAGAACACCTTCTTGAGACTAGTCAATAGGACTAGTCAAAACCTCTACACATAATAATCTATCAAGAAATTATTTCTTTGCTTAAAACCTCTCGTTCCTTCCCATAGCTAGTTTTCATCAAAGTTAAAATTATTGCATTTCATTTTCCTCTTGCATGGTTTAAAGAGTCGAGTCAAAATGCCATCATTTTCATGACCAATCCTTTTAGTAACAACAACCTAAAATCAAGCGCTAATTAAAATTTATCTAGCAAATTTTCTAGGGCTCTTCAAACCCATCTTAGCTTAGGTGTAGAGATTTGGAATAGTATTGTGAGAATAAATTTCCAAAGTTGGTAAATAGACAAAAATCCTTGAGTTAGGGGGTGAAATCCAGTTGTTATATCACTGAATTTGAGAATCCCTTCTAACACAACGGTCAATAACGAGGCCACATTGGGGCCCTTAGAGTAATCAACCATGCTTTGTTAGTCTTGGTGTCAGCTTTTGATTGTCCCCCCTCTTATTTGGTATAGGAGGTGGTACCATAGATTCCATAATATTTTAGACTTCCTACACAAGGTGAAAGCATAGGGAAGGTGGTGTTGTACCTTAGATCGACATTGGTTAGACTCACTTGGAATCCTTGGAGGGTTTTATTAGAAAAATAGGACCGCAGAGCAATAAAATAAAACAAATGCAGAATCAAAACATAGAAGATACACAATACAATAGAGATACTGATTTACGTGGTTCACCCAGTGTGGGCTACATCCACCAGAGAAATTGGTAGGTCCTTCCTTTATTATTATCTAGCATATGAAGGGATACAACCTATAGAAAAACTCGTTGTAACTTCCTGTTATTTCTCTCACAGTCTCCTCTCTCAGAATACAATATTCACCATCAACCATAGCTGCAATACATTTCCCTCATAAAAGAAGGTTTCCTTCTAGGGAAAAACAACCCTAACATAATCTCTACTATTAGATCTGCAACCTTATAATGAATGGTCCATATTTACAATGAAATTACAATATACATTTACAAGCCAATTTTTCCTTCCGGGGCTTCTCCCCTGAACCCCCATCGGGGGATGCTACCCCAAAACCCCTGCTGGGGGCCCACTTGCCCCCAGACCCCCCAGCCAGGGGGGTAGCCCCCCCGAACCCCATAGAGGGGGTACCCCCCCTTGCACTCCCCCACATGGAAGAGTGTACATACTTTTGGGGTGTAAATACTTCATGGGGTATAAACACAACTGAAAGTAAAAGACCTCTGAATCAGGAAGATAATCAGGCTCCACAACCAATAGGTTTCCCACTGATCCGTGAGGTAACTTGCACTAGGGAATTAGTTCATTAAGAAGGTTGTCAACGTAAATTTCCCACCCGCCGAAACTCATCCCCTTCACGCATCGATTCTGTGATGTTGGATTCCATCACCAACTAGCGCTTCTTTGTGAGAAGGTTTGTTTGCATGCTTGACTCCTAGATTAATTAGCGTGTGTTGTTTTTTCTCCTTAGTTGGCCTTAGGATTGAGTTTGTGTCTAATGGCATTAGTTCCGGGTTAATTCCTCATTTAATCAATACAAAATATGGATAACATTAAAATAAAAGGGAATAAAGAGGTAACAATTATCTCATACCTAACTTACGTCTTATAATTCTCCAACATTTTTGTTTACACTTAGTGCAACAAACACCAAATGGAATGGTTTACACAAGGTCAATGGAGAATGTTATTGGAAAATTCAAAATATTATCATAAACCCACATCTTAGATATTTTTACATCCACCATAGATTCACAATCTTTCATGAAGTGGTCCAAGAGAAATGCCTCCATGCAAAATTGTCCACATCAGAATTGTCCATGTCCTTGATGGAAATATAAAAAATTCCCTTGAAGATATTTTAGTCCTTGTCATGCTTAAAAAGAATGATCTCATTATGAAAGTGGTCAAAGAATACTTTTATCCCCCCTCTATCTGGTAAATTATACTTCTTATACTATCCTTCCCCTCCAATAGGGAGTGTTGTGTCCCTTTTCTTGAAAATAAGTGAGGTTCCTCTTCTTTCTCCCAACATTCTCCCAACCTCTTGGACAAGAATACATGCATCCTCAAAACTAATGTTTAGGGAAACTAGAATAAAATCATGAACATGTTCAACATTCCACCCTCTTTCATCCATGGTATATGACCACATACTCATCTAAGTATGGGAGGCAAAGGTGGGAATATACAACAATTCGGTTTTCCTCTAAGGTGTTGAGCTAGAGTTCTCGCAAGGCCTTGATATATTGTGAGGTCCTCACATTCAAATCACTAAACCTCCCTCTTAGATTGAAACACACCTCTCTTATAAGCAAGAGGGAATCCCCTCCTCTTATATCAATATTTGTTTCCCTTGATTTGACCCTCTCCCAACCTCTTGAACATATCCCCCTTTTGATGGAACATATATCTTTCCTTCTTTCTTTCAAGTGGTTTATCCACTCACTATCCATGGCCCAATTGAACCTTGGGTGTCCCCATCAACCATGAAATTATCCCTTATATCCATGAGTCTTGGTACATCTATATTGATGGTTCCTCAAACTTTACCTTGAACTTCTATCCTTGATATATTCTAAACAATCAAAGTAAATGTGTAGAAACAACAATTGGGCCCTTACAATAAACAATTTCCAAACCTTAGCCAAGGAATGTTAATGTACTACTCCAAACCTTATCCAAGGAATGTAGTTGTTTTGTAAATACACCACATAAAAGCTTCACCACCCAAATATAGTTGTATTGTAAATACATCCTCCCACTTTCCCCTTATAATATGCAACCATTCACTAAGATTAATCCATTTTTTATCTTCACAAAAATGTTGTGTTGCCATTAATTCTTAAGCAACAAATACTTTAAATATAGGTTCAAATAACAATTGGCGTATCTTACTCTCCAATGCACATATGAAGTCAAAATTGTAGGTGGATATTCCTCTTTCAATATTCTTCAAAATCCCTTTTGCAACACGTGAATAAGAGGTATTGTTCAAATTTCCTCGATTCAAAGCTTCTCCAATATTAATTTGTACCCTAGAATGCATCTCTTTCTTCATCTCTAGGATTAGTAGGTGCACGGATTTAGACAATACAGAGTTATCGACCATTTTTTGGAACCTGGGTAATAAATTAATGTCTTCAATTATCTACCATAAACCTTATTTGGTTGACATTTCCAATGTCTTTCCACATTACAACCACTCCACTAGATACTGTGTTATGATAGGATATAATAAAATAGTCTCCCCTTAAAATCATATTTACAACCCCAATCTACATTACTAAGTTGACTAAGAACTAGATGGCATTCAACTAACACAACTATTTGAGACTTCCAAGACCTTATTATCCTATTTAACTCAATTGATTAGACAAGAAGAAGGAAATTACTTGTAGGGAGGAGTTTTGTGCCCCCGCCACCTTTTGGAAATTAGCAACATAGTAGACCACATTCCCACCTTCAAAAGTAGGGGGGAAATCCATGTAGTCATTAAGTGTTTCTATATGACCTGCTTGCAAACTTGGAACTACATGTTGATTGCAATATTTCTTTACAAAAACTGATTTTTTCCTCTTGTAGGCATGAAATTGGAGTATTTATCCTAAATATCTTGTTAGCATTATCCCTCCTTGGATCGTTGTCACTGCAAACTCTATCGCACCTTGAATTCTTCCATAGGACACTATAACACTGAACACAATGCTTCAATTATTACCACACCACTCATTATTGGGTGACTCTCCCACACCCATCTTCTCAACTAAGTTATGCATGTCAAGTGTTTCAACTCAAAACACTTCCACTAAGGTGATCCTTGTTGTGGTGTTCTTTCTAGTGACTCACTTTCTACCTACAACCTTATCATGTCTTAGACCTATCCAACCTATAAATTCACACTCTTCCATCTTTGACTATGATGTATTCTCCATTAAGATTTATCATCCCTTTTTTCCACCAAGACAATGACACTTTTTTTTATTGCAACTTAAGACAAATCGCTATGGACCATATGCAAAAATTGTTTCACTCTAGTGAGCACCTCACCCATATTTCAATGCATCTTGTAATGTGTGTGGCTAGACCATGTCAAGTTCCTAAGTCACAACTGACTCATCCCATTTTCCTTCACCTTAATCAAGATAGTACATGTGGAAAGTTCATTTGTTATTTATGGGAAAAAAAATCCTTACATCCTCCCCCACTTAATGTCAATGTTTCCCCAACAACGTCCTCATAAATTCTACATGTCTCTGTCAACTAACTACTATACTACACAGACTCACCATTTATTTTCAGCTAAACTCACTTTAATTTCTTCACATTGCCACACACACTTGTACTTACCTTCAACTCCAATTTCCCATGACTTGGTACACCTTTGTCTTCAAGCCTTCAAACAAGCTAGGTAGCTAGTCCAATTCTACATTGAAAACCATGAAAGTACATCATCGTGTGTTGTATAATCAAACACTCCTACTCGTATTTTCTAATGCACTTCTTTGTATGTGATTCTCTCTTTAATAGACTCAAGTGCCTGATCTCACGTTTAAAATATGCCAATTCCTACCAACTTACACCAAACTAGGAACTTACTTCCTTGTGAGGTGCTTTGTCTCCACTACCTTCCAAGCTAGTAGTGAGTCATCCTATGATTTTTTTAGTGATAAAAGGATAGAAAGTGGCCACCAATGCCACTAGAAACACTAAAATTGGAATCCATTCCTTCCTTAAAGTCTACATCATTTTTTCTAGAACTTCTTAAGTCAATGAACCATCCAACGAAAGTTTAGACCATCTTGATTCTCTAAATAGACATCCACGACTTTGGATATTGTAGACATAGTGTTATTTACTATGGATTCAAACCTAGTAAACAATTTTTTGTGTGGGCCTTCATCCACCAAAGCTTACCAAAAACCTACACTCGAGATCTTCTTTGATGTCTTAAAACCTCCAACTTCCTCTTTGTAAGGTTGCACTATTGCATGATTGGTTGTTGTAATCATAGTCATGGTAGTCTCCTAGTGATTTCACTTTATTTCCCCCTCAACATCGGAATTACGTGAATTTTTGTGTCATCAAAGCTTAACAAATTGTTAAGGTGAGGGATGGTTCCACCTATCACATCCTCATAAAATCTTGCACAAAAACAACTTCAAATTCATCCATGGGTACCACTTTGAAACTAGTAGTTACACTCTAGTGTCCAAGCTATAAGTTGACTCCTTTAGCCAAGCCAGCCAACCTACATGTGTTAGAGTTTACTACCTTGAAAAAAGACTGCACCAATTTCAACTGCACATTGAGTTTAACAACCACTACTTCCTACATAAAAATGTGGGTTGCACTATTGTTAACCATCGCCATAACTAACTTATTCTTCAACTTGGATTGAACAAAACTAATATTTGTATAGTTCTACTCTTGGCTTGAAAAAAACTAATATGTGTATGGTTCTACTCTTGTCTTGAACAAAACTAATATTTGTATATTAGTTCTACTCTTGGATTGCCTTAGACTTATTTCCAACTAAAGCACCCAAGATTTGCAACACACCAAATGATGGTTGGATTTCTTACTCCATAGCATTGACCCTCATCTTCAGTGGGAATTTCTTATAATAATTCTAATTTGCACAAATCCAACAAACAACAACCTTACTACTATTTTTTTCTTAGATCCATATGATAAAATTATCATGTCCTTAGTGTTATCACATTAATATTTTCTTAATATGTCCAAAATCAAGAGGGATATCACATTACATTAGGTGGTTGACCACTATTCC
>JASDQU010948898.1:34641-52986 GCA_032191745.1 Picea mariana
GTACCCATGGATGAATTTGAAGTTGTTTTTGTGCAAGATTTTATGACGATGTGATAGGTGGAACCATCCCTCACCTTAACAATTTGTTAAGCTTTGATGACACAAAAATTGAGGGGGAAATAAAGTGAAATCACTAGGAGACTACCATGACTATAGTTACAAAAACCAATCATGCAATAGTGCAACCTTACAAAGAGGAAGTTGGAGGTTTTAAGACATCAAAGAAGATCTCGAGTGTAGGTTTTTGGTAACCTTTAGTGGATGAAGGCCCACACAATTTTTTTTTTACTAGGTTTGAATCCATAGTAAATAACACTATGTCTACAATATCCAAAGTCGTGGATGTCTATTTAGAGAATCAAGATGGTCTAAACTTTCGTTGGATGGTTCATTGACTTAAGAAGTTCTAGAAAAAATGATGTAGACTTTAAGAAAGGAATGAATTCCAATTTTAGTGTTTCTAGTGGCATTGGTGGCCACTTTCTATCCTTTTATCACTAAAAAAATCATAGGATGACTCACTACTAGCTTGGACGGTAGTGGAGCCAAAGCACCTCACAAGGAAGTAAGTTCCTAGTTTGGTGTAAGTTGGTAGGACTTGGCATATTTTAAATGCGAGATCAGGCACTTGAGTCTATTAAAGAGAGAATCACATACAAAGAAGTGCATTAGAAAATCTGAGTAGGAGTGTTTTATTATACAACACACGATGATGTACTTTCATGGTTTTCAATGTAGAATTGGACTAGCTACCTAGCTTGTTTGAAGGCTTGAAGACAAAGGTGTACTAAGTCATGGGAAATTGAAGTTGAAGGTAAGTACAAGTGTGTGTGGCAATGTGAAGAAATTAAAGTGAGTTTAGTTGAAAATAAATGGTGAGTCTGTGTAGTATAGTAGTTAGTTGACAGAGACATGTATAATTTATGAGGATGTTGTTGGGGAAACATTGAACATAAGTGGGGGAATATGTAAGGATTTGTTTTCCCATAAAGAACAAATGAACTTTCCACATGTACTATCTTGATCAAGGTGAAGGAAAATGGGATGAGTCAGTTGTGACTTAGGAACTTGACATGGTCTAGCCACACACATTACAAGCTGCATTGAAATATGGGTGAGGTGCTCACTAGAGTGAAACAAGTTTTGCATATGGTCCATAGTGATTTGTCTTAAGTTGCAATAAAAAAAGTGTCATTTTCTTGGTGGAAAAAAGGGATGATTAATCTTAATGGAGAATACATCATAGTCAAAGATGGAAGAGTGTGAATTTATAGGTTGGATAGGTCTAAGACATGATAAGGTTGTAGGTAGAAAGTGAGTCACTAGAAAGAACACCACAACAAGGAACACCTTAGTGGAAGTGTTTTGGGTTGAAACACTTGACATGCATAACTTAGTTGAGAAGATGGGAGTGGAAGAGTCACCCAATAATGAGTGGTGTGTTAATAATTGAAGCATTGTGTTCATTGTTATAGTGTCCTATGGAAGAATTCAAGGTGCGATATTTAGGAGGGATAATGCTAACAGGATATTTAGGAGAAATACTCCACTTTCATGCCTACAAGAGGAAAAAATCAGTTTTTGTAAAGAAAGACTGCAATCAGCATGTAGTTCCAGGTTTTCAAGCAGGACATATAGAAACACTTAATGAATACATGGATTTCCCCCCTGCTTTTGAAGGTGGGAATGTGGTCTAATATGTTGCTAATTCCCAAAAGGTGGTGGGGGCACAAAACTCCTCCCTACAGGTAATTTCCTTCTGCTTGTCTAATCAATTGAGTTAAATAGGATAATAAGGTCTTGGAAGTCTCAAATAGTTGTGTTAATTGAATGCCATCTAGTTCTTAGTCAACTTAGTAATGTAGATTGGGGTTGTAAATATGATTTTAAGGGGAGACTGTTTTATTATATCCTATCATAACACAGTATCTAGTGGAGTGGTTGTAATGTGGAAAGACATTGGAAATGTCAACCAAATAAGGTTTATGGCAGATAATTCAAGACATTAATTTATTACCCAGGTTCCAAAAAATGGTCGATAACTCTGTATTGTCTAAATCCGTGCACCTACTAATCCTAGAGATGAAGAAAGAGATGCATTATAGGGTACAAATTAATATTGGAGAAGCTTTGGCTTGAGGAAATTTTAAGAATACCTCTTATTCATGTGTTGCAAAAGGGGTTTTGAAGAACATTGAAAGAGGAATATCCACCTACAATTTCAACTTCATATGTGCATTGGAGAGTAAGATACGCCAATTGTTATTTGAACCTATATTTAAATTATTTGTTGCTTAAGAATTAATGGCAACACAACATTTTTGTGAAAATAAAAAATTGGATTAATCTTAGTGAATGGTTGCATATTATAAGGGGAAAGTGGGAGAATGTATTTACAATACAACTATATTTGGGTGGTGAAGCTTTTATGTGGTGTATTTACAATACAACTACATTTCTTGGACAAGGTTTGGAGTAGTACATTAATATTCCTTGGCTAAGGTTTGGAAATTGTTTATTGTAAGGGCCCAATTGTTGTTTCTACACATTTACTTTGCTTGTTTAGAATATATCAAGGATAGAAGTTCAAGATAAAGTTTGAAGAACCATCAATATAGATGTACCAAGACTCATGGATATAAGGGATAATATCATGGTTGATGGGGACACCCAAGGTTCAAGTGGGCCATGGATAGTGAGTGGATAAACCACTTGAAAGAAAGAAGGAAAGATATATGTTCCATCAAAAGGGGGATATGTTCAAGAGGTCGGGAGAGGGTCAAATCAAGGGAAACAAATATTGATCTAAGAGGAGGGGATTCCCTCTTGCTTATAAGAGAGGTGTGTTTCAAGATAAGAGGGAGGTTTAGTGAGTTGAATGTGAGGACCTCACAATATATCAAGGCCTTGCGAGAACTCTAGCTCAACACCTTAGAGGAAAATTGAATTGTTGTATATTCCTACCTTCGCCTCCCATACTTAGATGAGCATGTGGTCATATACCATGGATGAAAGAGGGTGGAATGTTGAACATGTTCATGATTGTATTCTAGTTTTCCTAAACATTAGTTTTTAGGATGCATGTATTCTTGTCCAAGAGGTTGGGAGAATGTTGGGAGAAAGAAGAGGAACCTCACTTATTTTCAAGAAAAGGGACACAACACTCCCTATTGTAGGGGAAGGATAGTATAAGAAGTAGAATTTACCAGATAGAGGGGGGATAAAAGTATTCTTTGACCACTTCCATAATGGGATCATCCTTTTTAAGCAGGACAAGGACTAAAATATCTTCAAGGGAATTTTTTATATTTCCATCAAGGACATGGACAATTCTGATGTGGACAATTTTGCATAGAGGCATTTCTCTTGGACCACATCATGAAAGATTGTGAATCTATGGTGCATGTACAAATATGTGAGATGTGGGTTTATGATAATATTTTGAATTTTCCAATAACATTCTCCATTTACCTTGTGTAAACCATTCCATTTGGTGTTTGTTGCACTAAGTGTAAACAACAATGTTGGAGAATTATAAGACGTAAGTTAGGTATGAGATAATTGTTACCTCTTTATTCCCTTTTATTTTAATGTTATCCATATTTTGTATTGATTAAATGAGGAATTAACCCAGAACTAATGCCATTAGACACAAACTCAATCCTAAGGCCAACTAAGGAGAAAAAACAACACACGCTAATTAATCTAGGAGTCAAACATGCAAACAAACCTTCTCACAAAGAAGCGCTAGTTGGTGATGGAATCCAACATCACAAAATCGATGCATGAAGGGGATGAGTTATGGCGAGTGGGAAATTTACGTTGACAACCTTATTAATGAACTAATTCCCTAGTGCAAGTTACCTCACCGACCAGTGGGAAACCTGTTGGTTGTGGAGCCTGATTATTTTCTTGATTCAGAGGTATTTTACTTTCAGCTGTGTTTATACCCCATGAAGTATTTACACCCCAAAATTATGTACACTCTTCCATGTGGGGGACTGCAGAGGGGGGGTACCCCCTCTGCGGGGTCCGTGGGGGCTATCCCCCCAGCTGGGGGGTCTGGGGGCAAGTGGTCCCCCAGCAGGGGTTTGGGGGTAGCGTCCCCTGATGAGGGTTCGGGGAAGAAGCCCCCGAAAGAAAAATTGGCTTGTAAATGTATACTGTAATTTCATTGTAAATCTGGACCATTCATTATAAGGTCGTAGATCTAATGGTAGAGATTATATTAGGGTTTTTTTTCCCTAGAAGGCAACCTTCTTTTATGAGGGAAATTTATTGCAGCTATGGTTGATGGTGAATATTGTATTCTGAGAGAGGAGACTGTGAGAGAAAGAAGAGTAAGTTACAACAGGTTTTTCTATAGTTTGTATCCCTTCATATGCTAGATAATAATAAAGGAAGGACCTAGCAATTTCTCTAGTGGATGTAGCCCACACTGGGTGAACCACATAAATCTGTATCTCTATTGTATTGTGTATCTTATGTGTTTTGATTCCGCATTTGTTTTATTTTATTGCTCCACAGTCTTGTTTTTCTAATAAAACCCTCCAAGGATTCCAGGTGAGTCTAGCCAACGTCGATCCAAGGTACAACACCACCTTCCCTATGCTTTCACCTTGTGTAGGAAGTCTAAAATATTATGGAATCTATGGTACCACCTACTATACCAAAAAAGAGGGGGGACAATCGACAATTGACACCAAGACCAACAAAGCATGGTTGATTACTCTAAGGGCCCCAACGTGGCCTCGTTATTGACCCTTGTGTTAGAAGGGCTTCTCAAATTCAGTGATATAGCAACTGGATTTCACTCCCTAACTCAAGGATTTTTGTCTGTTTACCAACTTTGGAAATTTATTCTCACAATACTATTCCAAAGCTCTACACCTAAGCTAAGATGGGTTTGAAGAGCCCTAGAAAATTTGCTAGATAAATTTTAATTAGCACTTGATTTTAGGTTTTTGTTACTAAAAGGATTGGTCATGAAAATGATGGCGTTTTGACTCGACTCTTTAAACCATGCAAGAGGAAAATGAAATGAAATAATTTCAACTTCGATGAAAACTAGCTATGGGAAGGAACGAGAGGTTTTAAGAAAATAAATAATTTCTTGATAGATTATTATGTGTAGAGGTTTTGGCTAGTCCTATTGACTAGTCTCAAGTAGGCGTTCCGGGTAAAACAATCATAAATTCTTCCTAGAGTATCCAATTTGAGTGAGACTAGTTGCGTTGGATAATGGACAGTCTGTAGTATTTCTGGTACACTTTTCATAATTTTATGCCAATTATTTTGTGTAGGGCATGCTATAAAAGTAATTTCTTCTAGAAATGCCAAAAATCAGCAAGCTATGGGGAAGTTACCATAAATTCTACTTGGCACATCCAATTTTGATCAGACCTATGGCATTGCAGAGAAGAGATATCAAAGAACTACAAAAAATAAAATTTCATACCCAGAAGGGCCGAAATTTTGGAGATACAATAAAATAAATATTGTTTAGCAGAACCACCTCACAAACAAGGTTTAAAGTGATACTTGGCCAACATGCCACCAAAAAAGGGAACTTCTACACCAAATAAGCCTCCAGACTGTCCTACTTGGACTCTTGATGAAGGTGAATAAATGAGTAGGGACATAAATGATTTAAAAAAGAAGAGAGTAACAAAAGATGAACTACAAGAGATGATGGATTCAACGGAAGCTAAGTTGGAGGCAATAAATACTAACATGGATGGTTGAAAAGGGGAGATCATGGAAGGATTAAAAAAATTCCTAATAGAGAGGACACCTGAAAGTGAAAATGTATCCCATGAAATTCATCATGAGGACAAAAGGAAGATGAATCAAGGATGTGCAAACTCTAAATTTGGGTTGAAGACCAACCGCTTTCCTAATATAGATATGAGGAAGTTTGATGACAAGTACCCAATCACATGGATACCTCAGATGGAGAAATTATTTGATCTACATAATGTTCCACATACACAAAAGGTACATATTACTTATTTATATTTAGAACCCAATCAATTTGTGTGGTATCAATGGATTTGTTCTCTCAAATCACTCGTCAGTTGGACAATTTTCACGGAATAAATGATAGCACACTATGAGGATACAAGGAGAAATACCTTATTTCTCCAATTGATAAATCTCAAGCAAAAGGGTTTAGTTACAGAGCACATTGAGAACTTCCAAAGATTGAATCTAAAGGTAACAAATATTCCAGATGAGCACTTGATTGATGTATTCATAGGAACTTAAGGGATAACATTTAGCATGAGGTTCTTCTTTGGGAACCCAAATCATTGGAGAATGCATTTAGGGTGTCAAGATATGTTGAAAGTAAAAAAATGGCTATGGCTACTAGAAGGGCGACTCCTAACATCTATTGAGAGAATAATGTTCCTTCTTCTAAAACACCTCAACCTACTAGGTTGACACCTCAAAAATTGGAGGAAAGAAAAGAAAAAGGTTTATTCTTTAATTGTGACAACAAGTACAATAAGGGTGTTACACATCAAGATTACTCATTAGGATGATGGACTAGCGTTGTCATTACCAATGTTGCAAGTGTCTCATTTTGGCTGCAAGTGTCACAAAATCATACTGTCATCTTGCCTATGTCACTTCTTGAATGAAATTATCAAGGACACTCAAAAGACACCTCAAAATATTGGTTTTGAAGAGGATAAATCATTTGATAGAGAGTACAAGTCTTTTTCCATAGGAACAACCACTAAAAAATCAATTTTGGAAGGAAGTGCTCTCCTGTACATTGTAAGGGAGTTCCAATGCTCTGTGACCTCTTTTGGGGGAGCATTCCAATGCTCTGTGCCCCATTCTGAGGGAGTGCTGGCCTTTTTTGAGTGAATATCACTCAACAAAGGACAACATTCCCTTATAATGGGGGATAGAGTGTTGGAATGCTCCCCCAAAAGAGGTCACAGAGCGTTCGCACTCCCTGGCAGTGTATAGGGGAGCGTTGCCTTCCAAAATTGATTTTTGAGTGGTTGTTCCTATGGCGAAAGACTTGTACTATTTGTCAAATGATTTCTACTCTTCAAAACTAGTTATTTGAGTGTTCTTGATAATGTCATCTGAGACACGACATAGGCAATATGACAGTATTATTTTGTGACACTTGCGACCAAAATGTGACACTTTTAACATTGGTGATGACAACACTAGGCCATCATCCTAATGAGTAATTTTGATGTGTAACAGATTTCCCCCCAAAGTGCAAAGATAGAAGACGGGAACTGATGACTAAAGTACTTTGTAGACTTTTTCGAGTGAGAGTATGGATTTAGAGAACATATAAGAAACTACACACAACCATCAAACAAACATTATGACATGTTTCAAACCCAAGGCAGGCATACCTATGCTTGCGTGATAAATACTTTCAAGGTATGGCCGCCACAAAATACACCGCGGATCCATAATTATATTGACAAAAAGGTATAGCCACTGAAGATACAATGTGGATCTATACTCCTATGACCTAAATTGATTGTATCCATGAAGAATACACAGTGGATCTATGAGACGACAAGACATAGCCATGACCGATACAAAGTGGATCTATGTGACAGTATATGTGTCAATGTTCAAAATAAACTTCGTTGCAACTTGGGAAAAGTACATATAAGACCAATGACTCAACCCAGGGTCTTCTTACCAATCCCTATGTAGTATGAATCTAACAATGTGAATAGATGTCTTGATGTCTGACATGGAAGAAACCACTTGATTACTGGTCAATGAGGTAAATCGTTAACAAGCATGAGGGAAATCACCATTGATGTCAATGATTCCCAAGGTACTCTAGTACATTCTAGATAATGTGACTGGATGAGATGAAGCCGAACATCTGTGGAATCATCCAATTAGAGTTCAATGATGTATACCCACTATCAGATGCGAGGAGGCCTGCCATTGAGGCATGCAAGTCCCAAGGTACTAACTAGTTTCTAAGTATAGTTCTCAGATAATGTGTTGAATTTGACAGGAACAGACTCGTCGAAGGATGGCCTTGATGTATCCCCCATCAACGACAAAAAACTGAGATAGAGATGTAATTGGTGGATCAAAATGACATGGACTAACACAAGTATTGAAACAAGAAATTTGTGATGGTTGACTCTTGAGGCAGATACTTCCCTTGAACACTGAGGCACAACAATAGAAACATGACATCGACCAAAACACGATGATGCAATGGATACGGTGACTTTTGTCAGGTGACCCAAAGGAGTAAGAAAACTCAGAGAATTGGTTCAGTGCAGAGGTTCAACGGATTAAAATGCATGCAAAGACAAAGTTTCATGTTTAAGGGCGACTGTAAGGGTTACTTGTATTATTCTCAAAAGCTTCTTGGCTTGCGTCTTTCAATTTTTTCCCCCATCCAGATAGACGAGTACCTATTTTTGATTTAATGAGCTCGAGGAGGGTAATGCATGCTCGATATAACTCACATTCAGTAAGCCCCTCTTCCTTTATTTAACAAACTGGAAGAAGTAAGGGTTGGTCCCGTGTGGGCCCTTCAATGTATGATTGTTTAATGAGTCCATAGAAGGTAAAATTGGTGGTTTTTCATATTTAGAGAGTCTGAAAATGACTTAAAGACAACTCCAGTGTTGTCCTTTTTTGTAATGTTAGTCTCGTGAGGCCGAAAAAGAGATAACTTATCACTCAAAATATGCCCTTTCAAACCTTTTAATGAGTGGGAAAGGAAGCAAGATCACTTGGAAATATTTTCAAGTTTAGAGAGTCTGAAAAGAGCTTAATGAAAACTCCAAGGGGTTCCTTTTTCGTGTATCCATGTGAGTCTGAAAAAGAGATAAAATTTTACCTGGTGCGTTCTTATGTTTTTTGAGTGTAAGAGTGAACTAAGACTATGCTCGTGAATGTGACAAGATGAAAAACAAACAAAACTTCTCTGAAACATGCCAATAATGTCAAAACTACATGCCAACATATTAATAAGGCCTCCAAAAAAAATTTAAAACGAAAAAATAACTATATATTAGGCAAAAATGAAATTTATAATAGTAAAAAGGGGTAAAAATATCATTTACCATTTCATTTGTGCAAAGATTTGTAGAAGTGGAGAATTTGTGATTTGGAGGGTGAATATTTCATTGCTCAGTGCCAGAGCTATGGTCAATTATTTTCCTCGTTGTTTGGACTAGGTTGGTTCTCTTCTTCCTCTCTCTAATTTGTACGGTTTAAATTTCATTTTTAGGCAAAAATTGATGCCCTGGGTTGTCTCAAGCGCCCAAAAGGGCTCAACGCTCATCTAGAATTAGTGAGGGAGTGATGCCTGATTTTGTAAGAACCCATGAAAGCTGATGAAGGTGCGCTAATGCTTTTATGTAGTGGTGGAGGGTGCGCTGCCCAAAAACCACAAGAAAAAAATCCGAAATGGTCAACACTTTCTCAAAACGTGAAGGGGAGCATTTTAATTTTTAGAGTGCCCTGGTGGCCATTGTGAGTGGGATTTGGTGCCTTTATGTGCATATAAAGGGGGTGTTGACCTTATAGAAAGAGAAAAAAAAATTAAAAATTTTTTAATTGCCCCAAAATTGCCGAAAAAGTGTGACTAATGAATTATTGGTTGTTGATGATTGCAGGTAACTTCAGAAAAAGTAATGATTGAGTGGAAAGAAAGAGAGCATGAGCTTAATGATGTGGCTATCTTGAAAAGTTCCCGATCAAGGGCCACATTCAAGAATTGTGGTCTCCTCAAGTTCTTCAAAACACAAAAGATGAATAAGAGATTCTTCTTCTCGAGTATATGATCGGCCTATGGAACGTTGTAGAGCAAGGGTTCCAAATTGGAATGCATCTTCTTACCATCAAGTTGGAAGATGTATACTTCCTGATTAGCCTCTCGAAAAGAGGAGCCGTTGTAGTTTTATTGGGATAAAGGGCACTTCTCGCGCCTGTAGATGAGTACCTGACAAACCATTGTGTCCCAGGAGCGAGACTAGTGGGAGGTAGAATCACAATCAAAGACATCAAGGATTTACCTCTTTGGTCCATTCTGTTTTCCATTACTATTATAGCAGGAATTACCAACTCACACCTAGTTTCAAGATCACAGGTGGCCTATGGTTTACAGTGCCTAGAGCCAACACTATTTAACTGGAGTGCAAGTTCCTTCAGAATGTGTAGGAGTAGATTATGAGATGTAGAGCAGGGCAACAAAAGTAGTTCAAATATAGTTCATTCTTGGTTTTGTTCTTCTTAGAACGTATTCCTCAAATGCAACCTCAGATTGCATTAGCAGTACATCCAGTGGGATAACCACGTATGGAGCGATGGACTAGCCTGTCTCTGAGATTAGAATCAAAGACTGAGTTCAGGTTCACTGGTGACTTCTTCGCTTGGTTGGGATGCCAATTGATCATGATAGAAGACTTACCATATGCTAGAGTGGATTTTAGGGGAAGCATGGACCTGGTCCTTCCAGATGGGGTGGACTGGGATGCGTTAAGTAAGAAACCAAAAATGATCTTGTTAAGTGTTTTTTTTTATTTTAAAACTTATATTATTTTTTGGGTACATAGAAGATTTTTTAACGGATGTATTGTTTCATCATCCAAACAAGGGAGCAACATGTCCGACAGAGATACCAACATTGGGGCGCCACGGGGATGCTCAGATAGTAGTAGCAGTAGGGGGCCTCCAAGAGGTGGAGACAAACCCCCATGGTCTTACGATGGGTATCCCTCCTTTTGAGAGGGAGAACGTACCCTTTCACTTTCAAAGACACACAGTGGGAATCCCTAAGAGTATTAACTCTTTATTGAGATGAGTAGACCATGCAGTGGTGTGCTACTTAGAGCATAGTGTGATTCGGGAGGAATAGGACCTCGCTGATATTTTTTGTATAGTATTTATGATGATGTTATGGGCATGAGAATGCAACATTTTTCACTTCTATGTACTTTTTTGATGTAATCAAAGATTTTATGTTATGCCGTATTATATACATATCCAAGTTTTTATAGTGCTTATATGATGTTTTTAATGTGATGTGTTTTAATTTACATGTGATTTATGATTTATTTCCTTTATGAAACCTTGTCTATGTGGGAGATATCGATCCATGATGTAATTGGCTAACGAATCTGAAATGGTATTGATTTCTCTTGGTATGTGTCTGTATTCGATAAAATCAAACATTTGTTCATGACGACAAACTCGTAAGTGGAGACATAGTAGGATAGGATTGTGAATAGTGTAGATTTGATTAAGTTGACATACCACGAGTTGAGAGTCTAGGTTAACAATCATATGAGAAACACCTAGGGAGGAGGCTTCAGTTAAAATTCTGATGGAAGCATGATATTCTGCCATGTTGTTAGTTGTCGATCCTAAGAAAATACCTCCTAAACTCACCAACTCATTAGAGTGGTAAACGACCCAAGCTGGAGAAGCAATGTTTTGGGTGTGTCGACTAGCGCCATCCGCAAACCCGACAAAGATAGGAAAGGAAGATGCCATCTGCGCATGAAAACACAAGACACAGTATAAATGGCTAAGACAAAAACTCGAGCATGCAAAAGAAAAAGACACACCAATCTAAAATACAATAGTGTACAAAGCACATATGCTAGATGTTTTATGCATAGTACTTCTTAAGGTAAACCCTATTTTGGGGCTCACCTAGGGAGATTCCATTGTAGTCAAATAGCTCGTAGGTGCCTCTATGTAAAACATGTTTCATGATGTAAGGACCATGCCATAGAGGTTCTAACTTACATGTCCCTAACTTATCATGAGCCTGGTCATAAATGAGGACTATGTATCCTTATGCAAAAGCACAAGGGTGGACAGATTTGTCGTATTGATTCTTGATTCACTTTTGATACGTCTTGTTAATGAGAGAGGCATCACGACGTGTTTCATCAAACCTGGTCAGGTGTAAGAAGCACTCTTCTTCAATAGAAGTGTGAGGAAGGATTTATACTTTGAGTTTCAACGATGGAATTTCACACTCGATCGGTAAAACAACTTCTATGCCATATACTAGCTGGAAAGGAGTGAATCCAGTAGCAGTTTTCACTGAAGTACGATAAGCACAAAGAGCGGAGAAAAGATGTAGATGCCAAGATGTCTTGTTTTCCCCTACCATACACTGAATCATTATTTTAAGGACCTTGTTGATGGCTTCAACTTGTCCATTTTCTTGAGGATAGTATGAGGATGAGTTCTCATGGAAAAAACCCAGTTTGGTATGTAACTCACTCATCATCTAGTTTTGAAAATGTGAACCATGATCAGTGACAATGGCTTATGGAACACCAAAGTGAGTGATGATGTGGTTGAAGAAGAAAAGAGTTGCAGTACAACCATCATTCAGAAAGGTAGTCATAGCCTCAGCCCATTTTGTGAAGTAATCGACAACAACGATGATGTAACCGTGCCCCCAGCTAAGGTAGGCTTATACTACATGAAATCAATTCCCCATTTGGCAAAGGGGCTGATGGCAATAATGAGATATAGCGGAGTAGTGTGGGTGTGTGCCTTTTTGTGAAAAACTTGGTAGGGTGGGAATTTTTTTACTGCCTCAATACAATCTTTGAAAATAAAGGGCCAAAAGTAGTCGGCACATAAGATTTTGTGAGCTATATCCATCCTAGAAAGATGACCGCAACATGCTCCAAGGTGAAAGTCATTAAGAATGTGTTCAGCCTCTTCATGAGTCAAACATCGTCATAGGATAGTATCAATAGCGTGGAGATACAAAGTGTCACCAATGATAAGATAGCGACGAGAATGATGGTGGATATGATGACGCTCTTCACGAGAGATATCAGGCTGAAAATGTTGGATCTGGAGATAAAAAGGATATCTCCATACCAAGGGTCAGATGTGATGATGAGGAACGTAGTATCATTAGGGAGAGAATATTTGGGCTCATTATCTTCATCAGCATGAGGAAATTTGTAGATAAGCTCTGCAAACACCAAAGATTTTTTAGCTTTGTACTTAACAAATTCGAGATCGAACTCTTGAAGGATGATGATACATTTAGAATATTTTCCCCCAAGAACTTGACATGTCAGAATGTGATACATGAGGTTAGAGTCTGCGATAACTGTGGGGGTGCATAGAAAAATGTAATGACAGAATCTCTGGACAACGATGACGGCTTCCAGAGCCAACTTTTCAACATGTGAATATCGGAGCTTGGGACCATATAGACTTTTTCTCAAATAATATATCACGTGTTCTTCAATCAATGCCCCATTTGGCGAAGGGGCCGATGGAAATAATGGGATGCAGCGGAGTGGGGTGGGTGCATGCCTTTCTGAACGATGGTTGTACTGCAACTCTTTTCTTCTTCAACCACATCATCACTTGCTTTGGTGTTCCGCAATCCATTGTCACTGATCATGGTTCACACTTTCAAAACCAGATGATGAGTGAGTTTCATGCCAAATTGGGTTTTCTCCATGATAACTCATCCCTGTACTATCCTCAAGCAAATGGACAAGTTGAAGCCATCAACAAGGTCCTTAAAACCATGATTCAATGTATTGTAGGGACAAATAAGACATCTTGGCATCTACAACATTTATCTACTCTCTGGGATTACCGTACTTTAGTGAAAACTGCTACTAGATTCACTCCTTTCCAACTAGTATATGGCATAGAAGTTGTTTTACCTATTGAGTGAGGAATTCCCTCATTGAAACTTAAAGTAGAAATCTTGCCTCACACGTCTAAGGAAGAAGAATTCTTCTTACACCTAACTAGGTTGGATGAAACATGACATGATGCCACTCTTGTTAACGAGACATATCAAAAGAAAATCAAGAATCAATATGAAAAATCTATCCACCCTCGTGCTTTTTCAGAAGGATGCCTAGTCCTCGTTTATGACTAGGCTCATGATAATTTAGGGATAGGTAAGTTAGAACCTCTATGGAATGGTCCTTACATCATGAAACGTGTTTTACATAGAGGTGCCTGTTATTCCAGAGTCTGTACTTAAGGCTTTGAAGTACAGTGTCTAGGCATCCGAAAGTGAGTAAGGGGTATAGAAGGAAGGAATGTCAACCTTCAGCAAGGGGAAGCTATGGTTGATTTCTAGGTTGTCATCTAGCTTCCAACTATTCCTGGATGTTTATGTCCCATTCAATCGCTGCCCATGAATGTTCCAGTTTGACCCGGGTAGTGGCTGTTTTAAGAATAGTATGAAAAATATTTCAGGCAATATGTGTTTGATATGATAGTCTAGGTTCAATATTAGTCTGTCTTGTCATAGGGACAGTCATAGAGGAACAAAATGATAATAAAATCTCAATACTTTTTAGATGCCATCTTGATTTCGGTCATATAAAGGAGAGTTTCTAACTCTGGTAATGAAAACAGGGTGCAAACCAAAGGCCCTTTCTCGTAACTGAGTTATATTTTAATAAATGTGTATGGGATGTAAGAAAAACATTAAGCTATTTATCATGTAAGGATCCTATCAAGGGAGAATCTCACTTATAAACAGAAGAAGAAAATAGATAAAGAAATAACCTGATGAAGCACAAAATATATATAGAAATCTAAAATGTTCACTAGTCTTATACCTGCTGATAGCCGATACAGAGGAAAAATGGTAAGCAATATAGAAAACTAAAATGTATTCACCATAGTAGAGGTTGTAATAAATTACAACGAAGCATTCATCAGATACATATATGAAATGAAATGAAATATGAAATACAAGGTAACAAACTCATAACACAGTCGTGACGGAATCGAGAATCTTCGGATTTGCTTTATATTAACTCTCGAGGGAGAAAAATCTCTATTACAATCTACCCAAAAAGGTCCAGCCTCTTTTTCTTCCTTCTATTGTATATTTATACAAATTTACATATGATGGAATCTCAATTGTTCTAGGATTTTCAGTTACAACAAGAAGGACATCAATCATTTCATTTATTTATCCTATGTCTTTATTTAGTACCGGAAGCCTACCCTCTCGCATGCTTGGTAGAAATGACACATTTTTCCACCATCTGTGATATCGACCTTGAAGGTTCCGCTTGACAATTGGCCTATAAAATGTAACAATCTCTGAATAATTCCGGCAACCTTTCTTCCATTTGTCGGTCTAGGGTGTCAATAGCGCACAATTGCACACTTGGTTTAATCATACATTTATCTATTTGAACTATGTCTACCATAGTTACTTGTGAGATTTCAGCCGAATCTCTTTCTTCTTTTTCATTTATATCAAGCGAGAGTTTCGCCATATCCATTTGGCTCAGCGTTACTCTCACTATCAATGCCTAATAGATTTCCATCTATGGAACCGAAAGCCTCTTCACAGAATTTCCTTACCTTCTTTGCTTGCAATTGGCCTTTTGATATGCTGTGTTCCCATTCTTTCAACAAAATATTACCTCGGGTCTGTTCCGAAATGGAAAAATTAGGACCTTTTCCTGATTCCTTGTTTGTTGTAGCTATTACATCCTCTTGAAATGCGATCCGAGCTTCTCCTGCTTCTCTCTCTCTGATAGATAAGTTTTCTAATACTTGATCGATAAGCAGACAATTGTCCCGAATCGCCTCTACCTTGGCAAGTAAACTTCGCTGGGCTACAGAAACTCTGCTCCGAATCTCCATAGCCTAGGACTAGAATATCCTGATGTTTATAACTTGGCTTTCAACTAACTCTAATCTAACCTGTAGCTACCCTATTAAGTCTTTTTGTTGGCCCACCTATATCTGACTGGTTTGAGTTACGAGCTCTGCTTGTTCGAGCTTGGCTTTGAGCAGCTCAATTTCCCTTTTGTCGACCATTCTTGCTTGCTCTATTCCTACGCTTGCCTAGTCCTGGGCAACCTCCTCTGCTATGGCTAGTTTAGCTTCTAAGGTTTTGATGAGGTGATTTTTTCGCTTCAGCTAATTTTTCAAAACCCCAACCAAAAATTTATTCGCCGTAGCATATGCCCCTAATGTCCCAGCTATTTCTATAGCAAACTCTTCTTTTTTCTTATCTTTCCTATCGGTCAACACCTTGAACTTCTTGTCCATTGATCCCTCTTCTTGATAGAATTCTCTTTTTACCACAGCTTTTCTCTTTTTATCAAAAAATAACTCATTTGGCGGAAGCTCTTCCATCCTTATAGGTCTCAATTCTTCGTTAAAAATCCACCCTGCATCTATGTTCCCATGAGTTGACTGTAAGGGAGTAATGGAGGTGATGGGATCTCCAATTTTCTTAGCTGACAGGCCTGGAGTGGTAACTGGAGTCTGCTTCTTCGGTGGATCGAGAGTTTTTGTTTCCAGTTTCGGACTCTTAGTTTGTTCCTCCCTATCCTGGTGTTCTTTTGGCACTGAATCTTTTGAGCCTTCAGCTTCTTTTCACTACACCTCTACTGTTATTGGATTTTCTCCCCGCAATACTTAGGGAAGACAACTCCACCGATGTTCTTGGAATTTTAAAACATCGGCCCTCTCTTCAGGTGCCAGGGATTGCATCCTAGCCAACACCTCGGCGTAAGATCTCTCACCTCGGAAAATGTCATCCAAGGGAGAATTTTCATGTTTAAACCTTTTTAGCCCACAACTGGCTAAGTGATTACCTACGACCCTCTATGGATCGTGCTTTTTGAATTCGACATGAACCAATTTCAGGTCCTCTAGGGTTCAGAGAGTGCTTTCGGATCCATCGATGGATCCGAAAGCACTCTCTGAACAAAACAATAATCGCAAAAGTCTTAGAACAGAAATCCTCTAGGGTTTTTGCATCAGCTTTAGCATGCCCAAAATCTAATAAAGAATATGAATTTAAATGAATAGGAAAAGGTGGCCATACCTTTTTAGAATATCCTTTCAGTTCCTTGCTTATGCCACTGATTACGGTTTGTCTGGCAATCTCATGACAAGCCAGCCTATCAGGTATAAATAAAGGCAAGGCATTTAGAGGAACAGAAGCGTCGAAAACCCTGAGATATGAAAATTTTGCCTCCACATACCAATCTGCTATACTGCTTATATTTACCGCGATACTGCCTGAGATCCTTGGTGGTGGGTGGCCAAAGATAGTGACATGCAATGGTGCCATTACCCAGTCGGAGATTTCATACACAAAATCTGAAGCTTTGTCTTCCCACAACTTTGAATGATAGACATGGATGGGGTCAGCCTCCGATGGAGTCCAACTCCAGCTCATTAAGGGAAAAGGTGTCAGAAAACACATGGCGTCCATGATATACACAGACATAAAGAATGAAGCCATATTTCCTCTCTCCCTCTGCGCTCGATACTTTGTAACTCGACTGGTCAAACTATCAGACAATAGTTTAGCCAAGTCGAAGGAATAGCCTTCGACGATCGTATGAATTAGAGGCACCCACTGAAGGAAAAAATGTGTGGTGTCCTCTCTCCCATATAATCTGCATGTCATCATAGTGATATATTTGAACTATGGTTCCAGAGAGGCTATTGAATATATACCATTACTGTCCGCCCTGAACTTCACAGGGTGTGAAACCCAATCTTTGATTAAACCAGACATAGTCTTGTCGTATTGCACACATATTTTCTGTTTAAAATTCTCTACGAATTCGACATTGTAAACAAAGTTTGATGCGGCTGGCAACTTGTACATAAACTACAATTGTTTGTGTCGGAAAGTCCCAATGGTGACCCTCTTCTCGTTTATGATGGTTTTGGTTGGTATATCTACATGGTCTAATGCCCACCAGACCATATTGTACTAAGGGAGAAGACGTGGCCTAGCCGCCACTTTATGAAATTAAGCCTGGACGATGATCTTATACTTGGTGATCAGGTCATCTTTTTCATTTCCACTGGAATCGTCCAAAATATCTACCAATTAAGACTGTAGAACCTCAGGAATATGTGACCAGGTCCTGATAGAGTCAACACTTCGAAGTGAAGTATCAGAAACGTTGTCTGAACCTTGTCCTGAAACCTCAATAGTGGCCTTAGAAGATTTTCACGGGGCCATGGCGGGGGATTCTACTTTAGCTCTCCTGCGATAAAAATATGTATACATATAGAAATTAGTTCGCTCATGAAAAGTTGGGTCTGCGTAGAATAGAAATGAAATTTGAAACAACAAACAAGGAATCCATGTCTTCGACTATTTAAAATTAGGTCATCCTTAGGGACACAATGGTCAAATTGTTCTTAAATATAAGTTTAGCAAGAAAAACCAAACCCTTACTTGTCAATTCACCTCATTTCCAATTAATGTCATAAATTTTGACAGCTCGTAATGCAAGTTGGCGCAAGGAAAGTTTAAAATCGCCTTGGAGACTGTGCATATCAATTTTCATATTAAAATAATGA
>JASDQU010948899.1:30781-42773 GCA_032191745.1 Picea mariana
ATCTATTCACTCCTTGCAGCAGATTCTTACGCATGACTTGGTTCTTGCAGGTGACTATGCACACCTTGCAGTAGTCGCATTGCACTCCTTGTAAAGAGAAAGTTTTGTGCTATCTCTTCTGAGCTTCGGAATCGAAACAGATCCTGTCATGCACTCCTTGCGTTCTATGTGCACACATTTCACTCACTCAATAGAAGAGAAACAATTGAAACTTATACTATCATTCACAATTTCATCCATTCATAAAAAAATCCATTCATTTATGTAAACACAATAACATAGAATTACAAACAGTAACAATTTTATGCATTTGAGTCAAATTTCCTCTGTCATATTCATTCAAAATTAAATGACTACAACTAATATCGAAACAATAACTCAAACCTCAGAAAATTCCTACTAAATTGCAACATCCTCATTTGGGCATACAAAACCTCTATTTATCTCAGAGGGTCTTTAGGGTTTCCCCCGACTACTCGTCTACCCGAAAAACGAAAAAAAAACTAATTGCTACCTAAGTTCAGTTACATTCAAGACTCAGAGTGAAACTCCCTGATCGCTCATGATCATTTCACCTCCAAGCATTTGATCTTCTTTTTTTCTTCACCAACTCCCCAAAATATTCAGAGTAAATCCCAGCGTTTGATATTCCGAGATGATTCCCAAGGGATGAGATTTCCTGCCATGTGTGCTTGCTGACTATGCTCTTGCATCATACTCCCCCTGGACAAAAATTCATGGAATCCTGTCCATGAGCTCTTGCACCGACTTTCCATGCTTCTAGATATCATCTTCATTCTCCCAACTAGAATCTTCTATTGGGTGTCCCTTCCAATTGACTAGATATTCAAAATAAGTCTTCCTCCTTTTTTTTTTTCCAATTCTCTAATCAACGATCTTCTCCATCTGTGGTTTTTTTTCTATAGGAATTTGTTTCTCCCACTAAATATTATCTTGATCTTTTGATCCCTCTGTGTCATCTTTCCTGTAAGGATACAGGTCTGAAATGTTGAATATGGGTGATATTCCCACATCATTTGGCAGCTCAATCTCATAGGCATTTGCATCAAACTTCCTCAAGATATTACATGGTCCTATATTCTTCATTTTTAACTTTTTATATGTCCCCCTAGGGAACCTTTATTTCCTGAGATGTGCCAGAACCTGATCTCCCACCTCAAATTGAAGTTCTCTGCGATTTCGATCAACTTTGCACTTGTACTCTTGGTTAGAGTTTTGTAATTGCCCTCTGATCTGGCTATGGAGCTTCTGCATTTCAACAACAAAATATTCTGCTCCATCATTTTTGATCTCACTCTGTCCCAAGTCTCTCAACTTGGATACTCCCCTGGGTTGCATTCCATACAATATCTGGAATGGGCTCTTTCCAGTGCTTCTGTTTGGTGAGTCATTGTATGTGAATTCTGTCTGTGGAAGAATCTGATCCCACTAGTTATGATGCTCAGTGACCAGACTCCTCAACAAGTTTCCCAAACTTGTGTTTACCACCTCAGTCTGCCCATCTATATGAGGATGATAAGATGAGCTGAAGGATAGATCCATCCCCAACTTCTTCCACAGTGTTCTCCAAAAATGAATAACAAATTTTGTGTCTTTGTCCGCGACGATGCTTCTGGGTAGGCCGTGAAGTCTCACAACTTCCTTGAAAAACAGATTTGCAACATGGGTTGCATCACTAGTCTTCTGACATGGGATAAAATGTGCCATCTTTGAAAATCTATCCACCACCAAAAATATGGAATCACATCCTCTTTCCATTCTTGGCAGTCCTAACACAAAATCCATGCTTATCTCATCCCAAGGCCTCTCTGGTATTGGCAATGGTTTATACAATCTAGTGTTCTGTCATTTACCTTTTGCATGTTGGCAAATTCTACATCTATTCACAAATTTCATCACTTTTTTCCTCATACCTAGCCAATAGTATGAACTCCTCAATTGTGTGAATGTTTTATTATGGTCAAAATGTCTAGCCAATCCTCCACTATGCTTATCCTTCAAAAGGTTGTCCCTCATTGAACATTTTGGTATGCATATTTGATTTCCCTTGAACAACAATCTCTCTTGAATCATATACTCTACCCACTTGCTCCTATCTCTTAGCACAGGATTCATGCATGCTTCATATGACTCCTTGATATCGGCATCATCACAATACATATCTTTCAGGTGTTCAAATCCCAAAGTCTTCACCTGGAACTCCTGCAAAATCAAACATCTCCTGCTCAATGCATCAGTAACTTTGTTAGCATTCCCAACGATATGCTTTATGACAAAAGTAAAATTCCGCATAAACTAAATCCACTTTGCATGCTTCTAATTCAATTTTTCTTGTCTAGTTATGAATTGTAAGGCCTGGTTATCGCTATACAAGACAAATTCCCATGGGACAAGGTAGTGTCTCCACTTCTTCAGGGCTTGAATTATGGCATAAAATTCCTTATCGTATGTGCAGTATTTTCTCTTAGTCTCATTTAGCTTCTCACTTAAATAGGCAACCGGTATATTATCCTGGATCAAAACTGCTCTGATTGCAACTCCACTTGCATCGCATCTCAACTAAAATGTCTTTTCAAAATTTGGCAAGACCAGAATTGGTTGTTCTGTTATCTTCTCCTTCAGTGTATTGAAGCTCCTCTATGCCTCCTCTGTCCATTTAAAAGACTTGTGCTTCTTATTTACTGTATCCATCATTGGTGCACAAATCCTAGTGAAACCTATAATGAACTTCCTATAAAACCTTTATAATCCATGGAAGATTCTTACCTCAAACATGCTTCTCAGTGAAAACCATTCTTTGATTTCTTTCACCTTTTCTAGATCCATCTTCAGCTCATTTGAATAGATCACAAAACCCAAGTAAATGAGTTATGTCTTCATAAAAGAGGACTTCTTCAGATTTATCAGCAGCTTCTCTTGTTGTAGTATTCTCATCACTAGTGTCAGGTGTCTCAAATTCTCATCTTTAGTCTTGCTAAAGATCAGTATATCCTCCAGATATACAACCACAAATTTTCCAATGAAATCTTTCAGTATTTCATTCATCAACCTCATAAAAGTTCTTGGGGCATTTGTTAAGCCAAATGGCATAACAAGCCACTCATACAAAAATTCCTTTGTCTTAAAGGTTGTCTTCCATTCATCACCCTCTCTCATTCTTATCTAGTGATATCCACTTTTCAAATCTATATTAGAAAAGAAGTTTGATCCACTTAGACAATTCATTAAATCATCCATTCTTGGCAAAGGAAATCTATACCTGATGATGATCTTGTTAATGGCTCTTGATTCTGTGCACATTCTCCATCTTCCATCTTTCTTTGGACTCAACACATTTGTTACTGCACATGGACTCAATCTCTCTCTGACCAAACCCTTGTCTAAAAACTCTTGGACTTGATTCTTTACATCCTCATTCTCTCGGGGTGTCGGTCTATACGTTTCTTTGTTTGGAAGACTTTCTCAAGGTATCAGGTCAATATGATGGTTGATACTTTTGATGGGTGGTAATGAGTTAGGCAGCTCATCCACCACTATGTCAGCAAAATTATCCAACAATTCTCGAATTTATTCAGGCAAATCATCCATTGAAGTACTTGTAAGGACAAATCTAGGTTTCATCACCATAGGAAACTGCATCTCCTATCCTTTCTTGATTTCTTTTAGGAGTTCCTTCCCGCTCATGAGAAGTATGCTTATGTTGGATTCCTCTTTTGCTTTCTTTTCCTCTATTCACAGCAACATGTGTGTCCTACCATTCTTCTCCAAGGTGTATGTATTTTTCCTCCCATCATGAATGGAATTCCTGTCAAACTGCCATGGTCTTCCCAAAAAAATATGGCATGCGTCCATGAGAATTACATCACATAGGATTTCATCTCTATATCCTCCTATTTTAAATTCAACCAAGCATTGTTTAGTAACCGTTACCTAGTGTCCTTTCTGCAACCACAAGACTTTGTATGGCTTCGGATGTGTAGTTGTCTCCAGCTCCAATTTCTCCACCATCTCTATGGATACTAAGTTGTCAGTACTCCCACTGTCAACTATCACCTTGCAGAGTTTGTCCTTAGTCTTGCAAGTTGTCCCGAAGAGAATATTTCTCTGCACTGGCTTCTCAACTTCTTCCTCTGGTTTTAAGAGAACTTTTCTCAACATCAAGGATGTTCCATCCTCTACTCCTTCTGCTTCAACATTTCTTCTCTGTGCTTCTGAAATGTGAGCTTCACCTTCTACTTATTTCTTTCTCTCAGGACATTCCCAAGACTTATGTCCTGACTTTCCACAGGTGTAACATCTCACTTCTCCTCCTCTACCTCTTCCTCTTCCTCTAGAAGAACTTCTTCCACCATCTAGTCTTCCTCGGGAACTTCCTCCTCTTTCCGAGTGATTATGTGGTTTCTCAGTCTCATCTTTGGATTTTTGTGCCTTGTCATGGGAAACTCCCTTACCTTTGTTCAGGACTGGGCTTCTACCTCTACCTCGCTGGTTTTGTTTTCTGGCCAACTTCTCCTCTGCCTTCAGTGCAAACTTATAAGAATCCTCCACTGTCCTTACTAACATCATGTTGTTCTCATCATGGATTTCATACCTCTGGCCATTTACATCCCTGGAAACTTTTTCTTCATCCTTCTCTCTTTGTCTAGTTCTGATGTTCATCCCATAGAAATCCTATATGTATTCTTTAACTACCATACCCTTCTGTCTCAGGTTTTGTAGCATCCTGAATAGATTGATATGATAATATTTGGGTATGAATTTAGCCTTCATCTTGGCTACCATTCTATCCCAACCCTTTATCTTATGTTTTTCCCTGCCTCTCCTCTCAGCCTGCAATTCATCCCACCATAGTGTTGCATTTCCTTTGAGTCTGGTGACAACATATATCACCCTTTTTTCCTCATTGACGTCTTCATAGTTGAAATATTTATCCATGAATCTTATCCAATCCAACAGCTCTTCAGCATCCAAATTGCCTTCGTACATTGGGACCTCTATTTTGGCTCTAGCTCCCAATCTGACAACTCCTCTTAGCAAGCGTTCTTCGGCAACATTCTCTCTTATAGCTTCTTCAAAGGCATTCTCTCTCATGACTTCTTCGATCTCTGCGTCGTTGGAATCTCCAGTATCAGGTGCTCTTCTTTGCGCTACCTCCATCACCTCCAATCTTGCACGAAGTTCTTGCATCTCCCTTTCTATATCCCGATTGGCTAAAGGTTGTTCCACTCGTCTCCTCAGTGGCATTGTGTTGATTGTCTCTCACACACAGAGTGTGGATTTGAGTTATTTTTCCTCCTTTATCTCCTTCGCCTGAAATCTACAGACAAAAATCAGCTCTGATACCACTTGATGCAGTGCCTCGACCTCAGCAGGGTCTACTGACCTCCCAGTCTCTGGATCTTACCAATCTTCAAACTATCACAACTCTTCGATTCACTACCAGGATCTTCAAGAATTATCCACAGGTCCTTCTCATGAAACTATGATGTATGAAAAAGTACCAGGTGCAAGTTTCTCTCACACGACCACAGGCTATGACCACACACCTAACAAAAGGTGTTTCATGCTTCGGGACTTCAGGTGTTCTATTTTCAAGTCACCCAACTCTCTTAAGTCTTGATCTCCCAATTTTTGAATCCTCCCTAAGATCAAATTTGATGGTCATGTGCTTTACTCGATCGACGACTGAGATCGTTTCGTGATTTCGTGTTTCGTGACTTTGGGGGTTGGTTCACCTCTTTTCCATAGATCTCTGATTTCCCGATATTTGCAAGCATCAGATCGACGGATCATGACTCTCTTCAATCGAAGGCTGCGATCAAGTTGTGATTTCACATTTCGTGGCTTTGGGAGTACCCTTACCTCCATTCTCTCGATCCCCAATTTCCCAATAGCGCTAGATCGATGATCCAGTTCTTTCCTTTGATCAACGATTGTGATTACGTCGGGGTTTTGTGTTTCACGACCTTGGGAGTCTCCTTACCTCCATTCTCCCGGTACCCAATCGATAGTCCAGATCTTTCCTTGGATCAACGACTGTGATCAAGTCGAAGTTTTGCGTTTCACGGATTTGACTATTATGGAGTCCCTTCGACACTTAGCCGAATTCCAAATCTGTGCACTCCTTGCATCATATTCTTACACATGACTTGGTTCTTGTGGGTGACTGTACACACCTTGTAGCAGTTTCTTTGCACTCCTTGCAAAGGGAACATTTTGTGCTATCTCTTCTGAGCTTCGGAATCGAAACAGATCCCGTCACGCACTCCTTGCGTTCTGTGTGCACACCTTGCACTCACTCAATAGAAGAGAAACAATTGAAACTTAGACTAACATTCACAGTTTCATCCATTCATAATGAAATTCATTCATTTATGGAAACACAATAAAATAGAATTACAAACAGTAATTATTGGCCCTTGACCAAGTTTTAGGGAGATTGTTGGTCATGTTGACCAATTTTGGGACTTCGACAGCCTGTCGAAGGAGGAGCGCAAGATGAAGTGGATATTACAGGATCTTGGCCCACTTTTGGGTCCTTTTTGGGATTATGTAATGGGATTGGGATGTCGTCCCATGGGATTTTACCCATGCTTAGGCCTATTCTGTAATGTATAAATAGATATCTAGGCAATGTAAGGAAAAAAGGGGGGAGATCTATCGGCGGCTATGTGTGATGTATGCTAAGTGCAAGTAGAGTTGTAAGTTCTTTGTGCATGACTATAAGATACTTGCATATCTAAGTTAAAGTGGTTGTAACCGGCGGTGGAAGGATTTGTGCTGTAACGCAAGGAAGAAGGATCTAGCGAGTTGCACAGATCTTCTGTCCTTTGTAGAGTAGGGTTTTGATGGCTCTATGCTTGTAACCGATTGAAGAAGATAATAAAGAAGAAGAGTTTGTGGACATATCCCCAGGGTGGGGGTGAACCACGTAAACACTATGTTATATTTCTTTGTGCTTGTCTTAATGTGTTTATGTCTTCTTTTGTTAAGTTATTTGAGATGATTAGATAGATCTACTTAGGCTTAGTGCTAATGATGTATCTGATATATATATATATATATATATGAATATGCTCAGTGCTTGATCTACTAGATCTGATCTATTTACTTATGCTAAGTGCTTGAATATGTTATATCATTGTGATTGTTGCGAAGCTTTGTTTTACCAACGAAGTGGTTATTGATTGCATATTGTGGAACTGACAGTGCTAAGTGCTTTATTAAGTATTGTAATCATATATCTGTGTCCCAGTTAAGGTTGCAGACACTTGAGTCTTGAAACCACCCCTACCTCTACCTCGGGTGAGACTTCATCTGCTTCGCAGGTGTTACCGAAAGGGTCGGTATTTAGGGTTTTGTTGGTGCGTTGTTGTAGCATTGAACCATGGGTCTACCCCTATGCCAACAAACGATTCCATTGTCGGGACCCGAAACTGTGATTGCTGGGAACTATAGTAAAGAAAAGAGAATTTTTGTGCATAGATCTCCTACTGAAGTGTGCAGTATCGAACCTAAAACTACGATTGTTGGGAACTGAGAAAGAAGACCCTTTGTGCAAATATTCGTCCCAAAGTTGTGAAAGCTCTGTGCATAGATCTGTTTCCCTAGTGCGCAGCATTTTACTTGACCTGTGAAGCTTTGTGCCAAGAAAAGAGGTCACATCTGAAGAAAAGAGGTAAGATCTGGAAGCTTTGTGCCTTGATAAGATGGAATTAAGGCTAAAAGAGGTGAGATTTGTAAGCTTTGTGCTCTGATAAAGGTAAGAATAGTATAAAATTTATAGATCTGAAATCTTTGTGCTCTGTAAAAGTAAGATTAGTGAAATTTTTTTGATTCTAAAGTATGGATCTAGGTATGTTTAATAGATTATGTCCTAGCTTGAAAACTAGGGCACTAATAGATGAAAGAAGATTTGACTTGAGTAGATCTGATAAGAATAGTGATAGATATGTTATACCAATGCATAGAAAATATGTTTGGACTAACAAATGGATGCAAGATCCTAGAAAGAATTTGTTGCAAGTTAGCTCCTATGACCCTAGCGTGTAGTACAGGAGAAGTTAGGGCTCATTTAAGAGGAAGAGAGGATTAACCCTTTTTTAAAGTTGCAGAAGACCTAGTGGAAGACCTAGTTGTCTTTGTTGAAAAGCTATGGACCATGAAGTGTTGGATTGCTCTAGAATGATTGCTAAAGTTGAAAGAATGAATCAAAATCAAGAAAACCCTAAGGAAAATCCAAAAGCTATGGCATAACCCCAGCAAGAATCAAAGAAATCATTGCTACAGATAAAGGAAACCTTGAAGGAACACCGACATGTTAGATTATTAGAGATCTTCAAAGCGAAAGAATGCATCGAAGTAAGAATAGGAGACTTCGACATTGACTGTGTTCTGGATGAAGAAATACAGGTGAATATCATGACAGAGAGAACTTGGGAAGCTATAGGAAGGCTTGCTATGATCCCTTCATTAGGAGGAATAGGGTTATTCAGAGGAAAAATGGTAAACCTATGTGGAAAGTTCACTCAGATACCTACAAATGCCCATGGAACTTCGACAGGAGAAGACTTTGAGATTATTAAATTTATTGAGGGCAGCACCCCATTTACCATGTTACTAAGGAAACCTTGGATTGAAAGAGATCAAGCCAAACGAAAAGAAGAAAAAGAAGTTTTGGAGTACAAGAAGCAAGAGTTAAAAGATTTCATGACCAGAAGGATTTCACAGTTGATTGAAGAACAGGAGAACAAATCAAAGCTATTTGACACTAGAATCCCAGATGTTGAAGATATAAGAGCATTAGAACACCCAAAGAATATTGAAGTACTTATCCCGGATAAAGAAGAGTCATTACCCCTGAATCCTAAGAAATAACTTCAATAGTACACAGTGACTAGGTCAAAGGAAGATAAGAATCAAAATGAAAAAAGAAATACCGAGACAAAGCTCACTGGAAAAAAAGGCTAGAAATCTAAGTAAGAAGAAGGCTAAGATTGAAAAGTTATAGAAGGCTCCAGAGAGAACTTGGTAGAAAGAAAAATTGTAGAATTGGAGCCTTCACCGAGATATCAGAGTAGTGACACATGGCATTTCACCATGGCAAAGAAATATAGCCATTGGGACCCATATATCCATTCAACTGTCACTCCGAACGGGTCGAAAATAATTTACAGCTCGACACCATACCATTGGAACACTCCAGAATGGATAGAACAAGAGTTAATGAGGCTTCATACCCATTACAAGCGAACCATTACCAAGTTGCCTATTTAACTCGTCGTGCCATTCATGGAGAACACTTTTGCTAACTGAGAGTTTGAGCCCGTAGACTAAGTGAATTGTATACATATATCATTGCGCTCTTGTTGTTTATTCTAGTGCAGTGTCTGAGTTAGTTGTGACCCTAAAAAAATTTAATCTCGAGTGCGTATGTTTGTTGAGCTCACTGCAGTTGAAGAATCAATGACAGAAGTACTCCTCGACTTGATGACTGAAAGAGTCATGTCGGAGAGAGGATTTTCTATAGGCATATAGGAATCGTCGATGAGAGGACTACTGACCTCTCCATCCACTTCCCGAGTCGGACCATCACAGCCAGTAGATGAAAAGCGAACTAAGCACAGGGATGATCTCACGAACGTTAAATTGATCCTAAGTATATTACCTGCCTATCTACCACCTCTAAGTGGTGCGATAAATCAAAACAGTGTGCCTAGAGATTTTGAATATACCTTGGTTATAGCGTACCTCCTAAAAGGGGTATGTGCAGTTCACGTAGACCAAGATAAGATTGCAGCATTGAAATTTAGTGACTTCAACCTCAGTGAAAGGAAGGTTTATAGCATGCTCGCCCCGCATAAGTATCTGACTAGAACAAAAGGCAAGAATTCAAAGATAATTCCTCAGTCATGGACCATGAACGTTGTGCAGTCCACACTACTCAACGTTATGAAGATCCCTCACTTCGGATGACACCAAGAGGTGAATGCATGTGCCAAGTTGTTGATGTCTTCTTACCATGGAGGATATTTGTGGTTGAACCGTCACATAAAAGTTGATCTGACGTTGATCAATCGGATCATGGGCTTGAGTATGCAAGGCCTCGACCAACAAGATTTCTACCCCGAAAAGACCGCGGATCGCACTCTCATCCAAAGGATAAAGGACACTTACGGAGATGTCGAGAAGGGCACACGAGGCTACAAGGTAGCTTCTATCCAGAGTGGCACAGTTCCCCTAGCCTATCAAATAATTCCTAGGAAATTAGTACAAAAGAACCAACCCACCCAAGTCACCGGATTTGTAGTCAACCTCGCAAGGAAGTGCGCGGAGGGCCTACAAATGAATTGGGCGCAGTAACTAGTGAATCAATTAGAGCTAGAGTACAGGAAAGCACAAGATCAAGGATACGAGTTCCACTTTAGTTGGCTTCTCATCCTGATTGCTTTCATCGCATGGGAGATGTCATAAGGTGTGACCTTCCCGAACATCGATCCCTTTGAACCCCTGGCCGTAAATTTTAGTACATTATGGTATTCCAGTGACATGAACAAGCAATGGCAGTCAAATTTCATATTCCACACATATTACAATCAACTAAAGTTAGCTATCCAGTCTGAGCCTCGCATCATGCTAAATACTCTACACATGTTTCATCCTTTAATGAAGTTCATCATGGACCACCACTTCATTTACATCACAACGCGAGCTGACGAGCACAAGCAACAACTGCAATCCTACTACAAACTAATTTAGGAAGACTTGGAGAAAATCACCAAGGAATGGTTGGCAGACCTCCTCATTCCAGCAAGCCCTGCAGAGATATCTGACGCGGATGGTCTAGACACTACGCAGGATACACCTGGACCAAGCAAGACAAAGAAGAATGATGAGGTTCATGATCTATACAGTAACTCAATCAAGACTGCTTCCATCTCACCTAAGCAAGGAGGTGATGGCGAAGAGATAGATGGTGTATATTTTGAGCAAAAGGAAGGTGAGACCACACCTCCTAGAGACGAAGAGGACCCCTCAAAGAAAAGGAAGGTTTCCCCTCTGAAACCTTCCTCCCAGAAGAAAGTGAAAGAAGCAAGGACCAAGTTCCAGACTGTCCTCACTCCATATGACTTCAATGTCATCGTAGCCACACTGAATGATGCTTCACTGGAGATAGCAGGGAAGCAGGAGGCTAAGCAGGGGGAGATGTATAATCACATTGAGATCGAGATCCAAGGGGTGCAGTAGACATTACATTCTATCCACATCATCTCCACTGTGCCTCTACCAATAGGAACACCAGAAATGGAAGATGAGCCAGCTCAACTCCATCAGATTGTCAATACAATCGAAGCTCGCCTTCGATGAGATCAGGAAGAAACAACGCAAGCCACCTAGGATTTAACACAAGTATAGGGAGTACTTGTCGAGCAACGCAGTGCTTCAGAATAGGAAAATCTTACTCTCCAAGCAAAGTGGGATGAAGAGAAAGCAGAGCTACAACAAAGAAAGGACCAGTTGATCGCAGAGCAACTCGAGGTCAAGGAAATGATCAATAGAGCACTTCGCTCTATGGCAGTCATCAAATTAAAGACCAAAGAACGAGTCCCACAATAGGTGATGCAACTTGAAGAAGTAATCCAGAAGCTACAGCAACACATCGCCGAATTAGAGCTCTGCGAAGTACCTAAAACCCCACAGGAGATAAGGGACCAAAGAGAAACAACTGCCCGCAGCACAGTTGACATATTAAAAGATTTTTCCCTGGAATGCAAGCAGCTGAGTAACCAAAGTGTCCAAGCATATGAGAACCTCACCAAGAATCTAGAGTTATAGGCATTGGAGTCGTAACTCAAAGAAGCAAAGTAGCACACAAACATGCTACAGGTGCAGCTAAAATCTGTTAGATACCTGATAGCTAAATACAAAATATCACAATAGATCCAAAGATATCTGAATACAATCACCACAC
>JASDQU010948900.1:19037-36695 GCA_032191745.1 Picea mariana
AGGAGTATGATTTTACATCAAGCCAACAACTAAGAGTTCCAATATAAAACAAGATTGAGTTCAATAGAAAAGGCGGAAATGATGTGAGTTGAATTAGTCGGGTAAGGATACACCAACAATCCCATTTCAATATGAAATGAGCCCAACATCAAAGCTCTGCAATCAAGCTCACAAATCAAACAAACAACCAAGCTTGAGGATTCTATAGCTAAGCCATAAATATTCAAAGGCCCATGTAAAGTATGGAACCAACAAACAATGAAATAAATCTTATATTTTAATATTTCTAAGCATATTCTACAAGGAGTATGCAATGGAGAATCATTATGCCCTTCATCCTACACCTTGCAATGCTATTGAATGACAACCATACATCAAGGGCTGCATGTTTTTATTTAGAAAAATCATATTAGATTCTTTGTGAGGATAATTTGAGCTACCAAATGTTTGGTAAAGTAGCTCACACAATCCATATTTGACCACATTCTCATTATGAAATGAGCCCAACATTGAATCTCATGCAATCAAACTCACAAACCAAATTGAGAGCAAAGCTTGAGGATTCTAGAGCTAAGCCATAAATATTTAAAGGCCCATGTAAACTATGGAACCAACAAGCAATGAAATAAAGATTAGGTTTTAATATTGCTAAGTATATTTTGCAAGGAGTATGCAATGATGAATCAATGTGCCTTTTATCCTATTCCTTACAGGGCTCTTGAATGAAAACCATACACTAAGGGTTGCATGTTTTTATTTAAAAAAATCATTTTAAATTCTGGGTGAGGATGCTTTGAGCTACCATATGTATGGTAAAGTAGCTCATGTGATCAATCTTTGACCACATTTTSAATATGAAATAAGTCCAAAACCAAAACTCGTGCAATCAAGCTCACAAACCAGATAGAGAGCCAAACTTGARGATTATAGAGCTAAGACATACATATTTAAAGGCCCATGTAAAGTATGGAACCAAAAAACAATGAAATAAATACTAAAGGTCATAATAAGGACATATTTTCGATCAAAACACTACCCATATAGARAAGAGGGATAATGAAACTCAAAGGAAAAGATTTTAATAATGGTGATGACACAACAACCATGAAATAAAACCTAAGCTACAATGGTGGCCATTCATCCAACTAAAAACTGAAACTATTCACATAAAAAAGAAACACTTGCAAACCAAATAAACAATGAGAARGGTTGGGCCTACTTATTTCTTAGGAACAATTGAGGGAGAAAACCAAAGCAAAAGCTAGGTACAAGCTTGAATCTCTTGGAGTTTAACTCCAAATAAAACCAAATGCACTTCGAGGCCAAGTGCCTTCAATTTTTTTCATCCAGATAGAGATTAAATGGCCATGAAAAATAGTTATAGAATCCTTATCAAGCAAGATGTACAATTAATATGCAGGGTAAAAGAGATTTGGCTCCAAGATTTAATCAAGGATAAGAAAAATTAAACCCTTGGATACTTAAAAATAGTTAGAACTAATTAAACCCTAGTTGGAATAAACATATTGCAAAGAATTAAACTCTTGCTGGAACAAACAAGTAGATTACCCAATCAAACAAGCAAATGGCCAATAAATTTCCAACAAGCAACCTTATAAAAATTATACAATAACAATAATAAATAGAGAAGTTCCTTACAAATTTCCATGAATATTTTAATGTGTTGATAAACACAGAGGCTCATACATTGGTAGGAATCGTATCCTACCCTAAAATGCGTGGCTATCGTCAATACGGACTTTCTTTATAGTTCCACGACCAAACCTTCCCATGTTTCTTGCCACAACAACTACAAAACTTGTTTCAACTACCAATAGAGGCGAAGAAGAACAAGTGAGAGAGCCGAAATGCATGAAAAATGCACAGGACGAAGAGAAGCCTCAGGAAGAAGGTAAAATAAGCACAACCACAATTAATCAATGAACTTTTAATATGTCAACCAACACAATGTCGTCAAGAATCCACTTGGACCGTGCCATACACCATGTGGGATCATGCACATAGGAAAATCGTGGTTGCAAGGAAGGGTGCACCACTACTTATATCCCTCCCCTAGCTCTCCTATCATTAATCCCTAATGCTGGACTACAAAATGAGTAAGAAAAATAATGATGATAGTACTTTTCATTCCTTTTGAGAGTAAAAAATAAAAATATAGAGGATTTAGATAAAGGTGGGTATAGGGCCACACTCATATCACGACTTCTTTCTTTCAAAAAAAAATATTTTATAAATTTAATAAATCCATTAATCTTAAATATACATATTGAAATAATTTCTTGGAATTATAGATCCTTGGAACTAGGCTGGTTGAAAGCCCATTTAGGTGAAGTAAATTGATCAAAGATCTTGATCAAGGTCTAAGGTGGCCATTTGAATAAGTTGATAAGTGACCTCAACCTTAGACAAAGGCATAACATAATCTATATAATCCAATATTCGACTCCATAGGGGAAGTCAAACTCTTGAATGACCTACCTACATATTTTTTCCATAACCTGAACATTGAACTTATTCCTTTGTTGGTCCATCCTTTCTCTTCTTGAGAGCCAACCCATACTCTTCTTCATCCTAAAGCTTATTTCTTGAGTTACAAAACCCTGTAGGGGAGGTTAGCTAATAAGCAAGAAGCAAGCAAGCAACCAACAAGTGGGGATCCAACCTAGTAGTAGGATGCAGTAGACCAGGTTTGGCTAGCTTAGTCTAATTTCAGTATCAATCACTATATTTCTCTTTACCTTTTCTTTTTGATATTCTCTTAACCTTGATATTCTCTTTATTGGTAATCACTTCACTCTACACTATAGCTAGTTAGGGATGATAACCACCGGCTTAATAGCAACACGAGGTTCAAGTCCAAAGACCATGGACTATCCACATAGCTTGGATACAATTTCTCGATTGGAGATTCGTGGAACACTTTAGGTCTCTCCCCACAAATTTTCACCTTTGGAAGCATCCTTCCCTCTCAATGCTTGGTCATCCATCTAACGTATTTTTTCCGATATAGTAGGCATTGAAACTGCTAAACACCATACCAAATTTTGGTCGAGTAGGTAGGGTAATAAGCCTATTGTTGGAAAGCTCAACTCATAAGGACTCATGAAATATAGGAGCATGAGTTTTCCCACCTTGTCCTGTTTGGATCATGAAGCACCACTTCAATCCAATCCCTTAGCGAGCATTGATGGGATTAGTCTTGAGAGAAGGTGACGCTTTGAATTTAGTATGCTGGTGAGGCAGAACAATAAGGGATGCATGCACTAGTGGGGAAGCTACTAGCATTGTTAATGGATCAACATAATCAACACTTATTGAATCGATTGTCGAAGAAGATACTATGGAGTCACTTCAACAATCGAATCAACTAAATCACATATTTGTTCTTCACCTATTATAAGCTGCTCAACTAGTGCTACAATCCTTGTTGAACCCTTTTTCTACTCCAATTTTGTAGAGGTAAAGAAATGGAATGGAAAGTCTAGTTCGAGTCCAATAGGGGTGGGAGGCATACCGAATGAATAAAAAATGAAAATCGAATCCAAGATACAAATGGCTCAAGTAGAAAAATATATCACAGGGGAAGTGAAAGAGCGGCACACTTTCCATACATAAATGGATTGAAAAAAAAGAAGGGAGGTGCACTAATCTATGTGAATGAGCTTATTAGGAATGACATACATGTGTTTGAGGATGTGTCCTTTGGGTTTTCCCACAAGATTTTCCTTGAAAAAAATACAATGATTAAGTGGTTGATAAATTTGTTAAGAATATTATCCCATATATGAAGAAACATCCCTTAATTTTCTTGGAAGAAAAAAAAACAAAAACAAAACAAAACAAAACATTTAATAAATAAGGGAAGGGATATGATAATTTTTTTTTAAAGAATACATAGTTTTAAATAATATTTTTTACAATGTAGGTTTCTAGACACATTTCATGAATGATAAGTGAGTGTTGTGCTGAGTTGTCCCTTGGATGACACTTTTTGTCATCAATTAAGGAGTGGACCTCAATTATCTACAATGGACTAATAAATATCTCTTTTTGACTATCTTCTCTTCAATGAAAGGGTGCATTTACATATGCCATGGACACGTCTCTTTCCTATCTATATCTACACGATCTTGAATACATCTATCTTTGGAGTAAGGAACACGCATATAGCGTGATGGTCCGAAAGTTTGGCTAGGTTCCTATGCCACGAAAAAGAAGCGTGTCCTAGAAATATGAGAAATCATATTTGATCTTTATATACTCAACAATAACTCCGAAGAGAAAATTTCGTTCCTAAAAGCGCCTATGTGTAACATATGTGTAAGTGTTTTACTTTAATAGAAATGTTCTAGATTCTAGGTAGTCGTTCTTGACCATGTTCACTCACTTTACCAAAATATTCATTTTGGAGAGACTTTACAATTCAATATTTTGCATGATGTCATTCTCACTTTTGAGTTTTGGCATAAAATATAGTTCAATGGCCATATTATAAACATGTAATGTGCAAAGCAATTCAATATAGTTTTTTGCTCTGGAACAAGATTAACATTTTTTTTGTTCAGTTTCATAGCATTGTGTTTCTTGCTTTTGGATGATCATTTAGATTCTTAGTGGTGAATTGCAATATCTAGTTACAATTTTTCGTCATATATTTTATTATCGATATACTTTGCCCATCACCATACATCTCAATTTTCAAATAACTATGACAGGTTCAATTATAATGAATTCAGGCCGTGGTGTCTTTTGCATTTGCAGATATTGAGGTACCATGTAGAATTTTTGATTAATTTATGTGTATCAGATACTTTGTTCATATTGTGAGTAGATTTGTGGTCACTATGAAAGACATTGGACCATCAATATTATCATCTAATCTAATAATTTTCCTCTTGGAGAGACTCTACCGTGTCACCTTCCTTGCTTGTTACTATCACCACATGTTTGTGTTTCTTTGTTTCTTGTATAACACACAATCATAGGTTCATAAAATGCCCACTACATTTCGTGTTTTTTAATAAGCCAAGATGGAAACCTTTGTGCAGACATATACCATCATAGTCTATGCTCTCATAGTGGCAATTGTACTCTCTCAGAGGGAGTGATAGTGGTATGGAATGGTATAAAGTATATATTACCTATAAATCATATGAACTCCCATGCCCCATTCAAGAAAAATGAACAATATTCACACGACTTTCGAGAATCCTTGGGTGTTAAATCTAATATATGGATTTTTTCAACTTGATCGTGGTGGCACAATGAGGTCAGTTAGGCATCTCACACAGTTTTCCTGGTAAATATCCTTCTCTAGATCCAACTGTGCTGGTGATTTTCACTTTCCCCACTCAACACTAATTTGTGATCTCAACATTTAAATCATGGTTACTTGCTACAATCCAAGGAGGATCTCTAGCTAGGTGAGCTCTATTTTTTGCTGCCACTTCCAAGAATGGATACACTGCCATTCTCTTGCCTAGTCTTCAAGCTTCATTAATGCTTTTCTTTGTTTTAGGTTTGTTGGAGACACTGGGAATGGAGAAAAGTGAAGACAAACAACCAAAACCAAATAAAGGAAGATTTTCCATCCACAAAACTCTAAAATTTCTAAAACCTAGAAACCTTCAGTGCTCATCAACCACGTTCAAACTTGCAAATCCTTTAGTGAAATAGGTAATAAAGAAGATAAACAAGGATGTTGATTAATCGAAGGATTGGAACTGGAGATTGAACATAGATATAATGTTGAACGATGCATATTTCATGCCAACAAGGGTTAGGGGCATGTTCAACGTATCTAAAATCATTAAGTCTCAAATTTTACAAATATCTACCCATGGGAATTTTGTTAAACACTGAATTGCATCCTCATTCCTTTAAGGTGCATCACCTTACCTGCATAAGATTTATATGGCCAAGAACAAGGTGTATATTCTTTTCACCCATGAGCTTTGATTCCTCTACAAGTTCATAGAAAATTATTGAAGCTATTGTTCAAATCACACATTAAATATCTAGAAAATGGTTATCCTTTACTATTTAGTTGGTAAAGAGGCATTGAATGTTCAAGTCTTTAGTTTATTAATGCGAGGGCCTTTGAATAGCCTTGGCATATATGAAGATGAGTAAAAGAAGAGTATTTATGAGAAACTAACCCAAAGGTGTTGGAACATGTAGACAATCAGGACAAACTATAGGGTGAGTTAGTCTATCCTCCTAATTTGTCATCTATCCTCCCGAATCTAGGACAAGTTAACTAGGCATACAATTATTTTTAATGTTTTGAGAGACTTCCCTTTTATCGAGATTGAAATATGAATGAAATCAGTGTTTTTTTGTGTAATTAGAGGATAAATCCACATGGAAAAGAAGAAATAGGGGAGAGACACCAATAGTGGTGCAGGGACCAATAGTGGTCATATGAGAGGTCACATAAAATTGCCAATAGATGATAACTATTTACACTAGTAAAATATTAAATATAATTCATTAAATTATTACAAAATGTCCAAAACAAGTTCAAAAACTTCCCATAAAATTCACTGAGCCCACAATTATCCAGAAATTGACTTGAAGAGGATCAAAATACATTCCTTACATATTTTCCATACAAAGCACACTGTTCTTGCCACATCCTATATTGCTCTGACATAAAGTCACAATAAAACCTTAAACTATCATAGACTATTCAATATGCAAGTACAAGAGATCTATCGTATCAAATAGAGTAAATGACACATGAAGAACAATTTTCCTAGCATCAACCCCAAGAGTAACCCATCTCTCGTCTTCGCCTACACATCAATTGAACCATTTGTGAGCAACCCCACTAGCAAGTATGATCAACAACCCATCCCTAATAATGAAACCTATAATGTAATGAATGACACCTAACCCATTAAATTCATCAAAACAATCCCCCAAGACCATTAAATAATTCAAAAGCACAAGGATCAACTAGGGGAAGTTGTCAGCCATTGGATCATAATAAAATCAATTTTAGACACACATTTAAAAATTCAAGTATGCAATCCATGATAATGATCATTCACTGATAAAAACTCAAAGTATAATACTATAAATCAACATCTATCATTTTTGAATGTACCATTTCTACATTTCACAATTCCAAACTGCTCAATAGATCACTTTCAACACTCCCTCATAGAGGATATTTAGTTTATGTATTGACACTATATCTATTATTTGTATGTTTTAGTTTAACATTGACACTTTCTGTAGTATCTGTTTGTTTGACACTGTATTTTCTTATATTACACTGTAGATTCTATTCTCTAGCTGTTTCTATTGTGTGTCTCTATGGTTGGGTTTCCATTGTTTATATTATTTGTATGTTTATGTTCTTCTTCTATACATTTGTGTAGTCCCGGAAAGATGGAGTATAACTACTCGTACAAGGAGGGAAAGAATGCACGTGACTAGGTGTGCCCAACTATAACACACTACAACAGATGAGGAGATAAACCAAGGTATTGTTGGAGATAATTTCAATGCAAATGTTTAAGCACATAATGAGGCAAAGGCTGAAGGAGTTCCTCCACCATCAAGTACAGTTCAAGGTGCAAGTTCAACCAAGAAGATCAATGCTATTGCAGGCTAGACAAAAGAGGATATGATTAAGGTAATTGATGGTGTTGAATTCAACGAATATTTTGTAAGAACAATTGTGAAAAAATATGGAATTGCCCCAACATCATTGGATAATTGGATAAATGTTCTCACTTATACAAAGAGGAAAGGGCCTCATACATTGTTAACTGAAGAAGATGAGGAAGAAGTGGTGGGTTGGTGTAAGGAGATGGTTGAAATGGGCCATGTGATGGAGTTTATATGACTAAAGGCCAATGTTGCTTAAATTTGTCAATATATAATGAATCCATTTAGATATGATTTTCTAGGAAATCATGGTGGGTAGGGTTCAAGAAAATACATCCAAAGCTTGTATTACGAATAATAGAATACATAGATAGAGAATTGTATTTGAATTTACGCCATGTTGTTGTGACCAAATTGTCTAACACTTTTTCCAATGCATATGAGAAACATTCCTATATTCCTGAACATATATGGAAATGTGACAAGATTAGTTTAAGAGTTGGAAGGAATTGTGGCATGCATGTAATTTCCAAGAGAGGGAGTAGTAATGTGCCAAAAATTCTTCCTAAGAGTAGGGGGTGGTTAACTATTTTGTGTTGTGTAAATACAAGTAGGTTATCAATCCCTAGGTTTTATTTGTTCAAGGGAAAGTCTCAATTGAAGAACTGTATCATAAATTATGAGCTAGGAGCATGCATGGTTGCATAACCCAATGCATGGATGAATAAATATTATTTATGAATTGGATTTATAATTTTGTTGCATCTGTACTTAGTGGTTTTTTCCCCTGAAAAGAGACACTTGTTGATTTTGGATGGCCATGACATCCACATGGATTTACAAACCATGGAGGAGGCAAACAAGATGGACATTGGCTTGTTGAATTTGCCTGTACACACTACTCATAAGTTTCAACCCCTTGATGTAAGTGTGTTTGGGCCTTTTAAGAGTTATTTTATGTTTGAGAGAGCATCATGGATGGAAAAGAACCTAGGGATATAGGTGAAAAGGTTTGAATTAATAGAGATTGCTAGTAGATATTTTAAAAGGGCTCTTACAATTTCAAATATCAGGGCTGGATTTAGGTGAGTTGGAATCTGATCACTAAATTGTGTTTCTCTTTTCAATGATATGTGCTATCACATAAAACAACTTGAATGCATGCGGGCATGTGCAGTCTACAACGGTCAAAGTCCCCTTTGTAGATTTGATGTGGCGTTATCTCCAAGTGCAGTTGGAGGGAATCTAGGGTTGGCAGGCGGATAAAATTTTGGCAGGGGCGCTAAAGTAGTCGCCACACCCAGATCCCAGCTCCCATCTGGATCGACGACCACTAATCATTTCGGGACCGCAACATACACAGACGTTAAAATATGAAGGACGGGCCAAAATCCCAACCGTGGTTTTGTGGGGAGGCGACCTGGTGGAAGAAGGTGCATTTCGGGCACACAAGAGGTGTTGGACTAAGCCACTTCCCGCGGCCCCAGAATGCATAGGTGCATATGATTCCCTATCCAATGTCGACAAGTGGCTACCCGATAGTTGTCCCACCTCGCTCCAATCCCAATGAAGATCCAGTTAACGAAGCAGGGATTGGTAGTTGAAACCTCAGCTCAGCCCATAAATGGAAGGCTCGATGGAAGTTATGGCTAAGGAGACAGGACTGTCAACAAGGTACATCGATGGCCAGTTCTTTTGCAGATCCACACAGAACCTGGTTTGCATATGAAAAAAGGGAACACATATAGTCTGACAAAGGACTGCTTAGATGCAATGCTTTGAATGACATTGCCAGATCACACTCCTGGCAGTTGTGAAATGATATGAGTATAAATAGATCAGTTTGATATTTTGTTATGGTCGTCGAATGGTTGAGTAGAGTTCCCTACTGTGTAATTTTGATGCCAGAGTTGTTCTCTGGTTATGTATCAAACTTGAAACTTTCGCATTAATAGAAGTCAACTTCTCTCATCTCTTTGTAAAACTATGCTGAAACACTCGGGCATGAAGGATCTAGTCGAGGGTTGTGGTTTTATTGTAATGTAGGTTTGATTACAGTATTGTTGTGACCAGTTTTAGTCAGATTATCTGTTATCTCATTTCCCCTTACGTTGAAAGGCTCGGGCATGGAGGATCCAGTCGAGTTGTTGTAGTTGCATGGTAATGTAGGTTTGATTATTATGCTGCTGTGACATATTTCGGTGTCTAAAGCTTGAGTTAAAGATTGTTCTTAAGCCTGATTTTTTCTTCACCAAGCTGCTTGAAGGTCGGATACTCATAGCAATCTTGTTCACCTCTCTCACTAAGTCTTCCTTCTGTTCACACTTAAACTCAAATCATCGGCTGAAGTTAATGAGGACCTCACTTCCCTGTGGAATTGCTTGTCCAGTTTCTACGTTAAAATCATTCATGTACTGAGTTTTGTCCATTTGACCTACACTCATAAAACCAACATCCACCAAACATTCTGATGGGTATTGGGATTATCCTCTCGCAATATGAGGGTGACTCTCAGTGCTAACATTCTTAGCGTCGTTGTCGGGGAACGAATTGAAGACATTTCCCTGGGATTGAACGACAAAGAAATTATGATTTTGAAGGTGCATTAGAAATCAGTAACTTGGAGATTGAAACTTGCACCTGACGACTCCACTATTTCAGTTGCGGCTCCCAAAGGCAGACACACGAGGTCTACTCCACAACTTCCTCTGGAAACACCTGAATCTGACCCAGAAAAGATTATCAAGAAAGGAATGACCTCTCAAGAAGGGCTTTCAACTATTGTACCAAGTGATTCTGGTAATTTATAAAATTCTACTTTTAAAACTTCAGTAGCCGCATCTAATTCTCCTGTCATACCATCTATTGGAGTTTCTAGAAGTTTAAATTTTGGAAGTTTTCTTGTTGAACTTCCCCCTTCTAGTCTTCATTTGGAAGGAGAAAGTTTTGAAACTCCTGTTTCCCTTGATATTGTAAAGTGGTTTAGACCCAAAAGCTTAGAAGATTGCCCCACTTTGGGTTTTCCCACTCCTCCTATCAAATTTGCTACATCTAAAGAGGGGGAAATTTATTTTCCCTTGAACCCCATATCATTCTCCTCCAACACCCAACCGTTTCCTCTTTCTCCTAGAAACACAACTGCAGTCCTACCTATCTAGACTACATCTCCCCCTTGTTCTCCTACAGTTCACATCCCAATGACAGGTGCTAATCCTCCTAGAAATAGAATGGATTCCATAGCGGTTTCTAGGTATGCCCCTCTTGTTTTACCTCAACGTATGAATTCCCTCCTAGTTGGAGATTACCTCAAGTACATGCCCACGTTTACAGGGGAGGAAGACATAACTGCAGAAGAACACCTTTCATCTTTTTACAGTTACACAGATAATCTTAATATTGAAAATGAAGATGTCTGGTTGAGAGTGTTTGTATAGAGTCTTGATGGTGAGGCTAGAAAATGGTTCAGGGGCTTGACTCCTGGATCTATTGATGGGATTGAAGCCCTGGATGATGCATTCCTGAGACATTAGGGGGACAAAAAGGACTTCCTTTATTATATTACAGAGTTTGGATCACTTAAGAGAGAAGAGGGGGAATCTGTTTCAGACTTCTCAAAGAGATTTAATAAGATGTACAATAAGATTCCAACTGAAATTAAGCCTACCAAAGCCTTTGCCAAGATTACTTGTGCTAGTGCTTTTGACCCTTCAGTTTTTCCTCCTATTGAGAGAAAGAAGAGATACCTCTTTGGCTCATATGCAAGATGCAACCCTTGAAGTAGAGTCCAACATATTGGAAGTTGACAAACTTAGGAACAAGGCTGATAGAGACAGAAGAAAGGGTAGGTCTGAAGCTTCAACCTCTGGTTCCTCTATTTCCCTCCCTCAAGTGGATGAATTGACAAAACTGGTAAAATCACTTTCTGTAGAAATGGAGAAATTTAAATTTGAGGGGAAACAGAGCTATAGGAACGCCCAAAATACTGATAGGGGTAATTTCAGGAGACCAAATAATGCTCCTCAGATCATCCAGAGGGATCAAAGAAATAGGGATAGGGATGATAAAAAAATCCAAGCCTCTCTCCAAAATAACTTGGTTACTGATGAGGAAGGAGAGGAAGAAGAATATGATTCTGAAATCCATTGTCTGGGTGACACCTCTTCATCTCCTCATCTACCCCAATCATCATATGAAGAGGCTCTTATGGGAATCCAACTAAATGAGCTGAGTAAAGGGGAAAGGACCAATGGAAATCCAAATAGATACAGCCTTAGGTCTAAGAAGAAAGAGGGAAAGCCTGACATTCCTGATCAACCTACTAGAACATAACATTTTGTTAAGGAGGTGGCTGCTAGCAGCAAAGTAAAGGAGACAAAAAAACCCCAGGCAGTGATTAAGAGCCCTATCCCAGAAGTGAAGGAGATTTTGAAGCCTCCCTCCTCTTTTATCTTTGAGAATGAGATTCAAAAAATTAAAATCCTTGTACCCTTTTTGGAGATAGTAAAAAATGAGGATTTTAAAAGATACCTCTCGAAAGTGCTGCATCCTGGACCTTCATCTCATCCCACAGACTTAGTCAACCTCCAAGATGAAAAACTAGTTGTCATACTAGGGCCTTTGGTAGAATATAGGGATGACTCCTCCCCCCCTTTCTATACCTCATTGAACATTCATGATAAGGTGCTGCACAACTGCTTGATGGATTCAGGGGAATCTCACAATCTCATGCCTAAAACTGTCATGGATGAGCTTGGGTTGGAGGTTACAAAAACCTACCATGACATGTACTCATTTGATTTTAGGAAGGTGAAGTGCCTCAGGGTTATCAAGGACTTGGTTGTTTCCTTGTTCCAGTTGCCAATGGAAAGTGTGGTCATGGATATTGTGGTGGCTGATGTCCCCCCTAAGTTTGGGATGATTTTTTCTAGATTTTGGATCAAAAGACTAGGGGGAAATTTACATATGGATCTTTCATATGCCACCATTCATGTTTTCGGGGGAGAGAATAGAAGGCTTTATAGGGAAGCACAAATTGCTTACATTATTAGTGATGCAGCCAGCCCTACCAACCACCCCATTTTTGCAGTAGATACTGATTTAGGGACCTGTTGATGGGCATATGTGACACACCGTCAATTGGAAGGATAGATCTGAACCGGGGTTGTCTAATTAACCCAAGCTGTTTGGTGTGATCTATCTTGATCGGTTTAATGTCTCCGTTATCCAACCAAGGTCCTAAAATAATGAAAGAAAATAAACTACCCTAAATCTATAACTACGATACTATGTACACGAATCTAATTATTTACAAATGTTAAACATAAACATAAATATGAACATGTGATTATGAACAGGATATTTACAATTTGCAAGTTTTGGTGGATGTCTTGCGAAATCAATGTTTTGTAATTGTTTACGAACTAGATAAAGAAAGCACATATTTTTTCTTTATTTTCTGTTTAATATTTTAAAATCTAAGAACTCAAAAGATACTAATAAAACATAATCTGAAGCAAGAACAGAATAATAGTCACAACCAATTTAAACTGTCTTATTTCACTAATGAATAAAATAACAGAAATTGAATGCGAATAAAACTAACCTGAGATTAGTCTCATACTGTGTCTATATCCTTGTACAGTTCAAACTTCCAACTATCTTTCCTGTGAGAGAAATCTGTAACAGGCTTGTGCTAACATCTCTAGAATAAACTCAAGGTATTTTTGGGAGCAAGGATATAAAAACAGGGTGATAAACATATAGATCCAATGACCTTGTAATGATGAATATTTTTAGTAAAAGAAATTTTAATGTGAAACATTCATATGATACATCAACTTAACATCAAGCATAAATCGATGATATTAAAGTCAAATAACGATCACATGTATAACATATGAAACAACAAGTTATAGACAAAATTTAAATCACTGAATAAAATGAAACATTACATGCTAATGAGGCTAAAGTTGTATAAAATGTTAATATTCCATAATATAAGAGGAAAAACATAAATGGAACAGTGTCACGCTAGTCTAAAGCCGAAATGTGAACAATTTGTCCATATAGTCTTTGGGAATTACATGTCCATAATGCGTTCTAAAAAGGATCCCTCACTAACAAAAGTGAATAGTACTTAAAGTAATCCAGGATCCAAATACTCATATCTCACAGGATAGAGTTGAATCTCCCAAAATCAAGTAATATTACAAAAATAGTGGATTGGAAACCACTCATAACAGAGTTGGTTTATTCAAAATTAAATCAAAGTTTTTATAATGTAGAAATTTTAATACAAATTATGTATTGTCTGGATTCTCCCGATATAACAATTATATGCCACTATTAAATACATTATCACTTCTACAAATATTCTTGTGGATCTTAAAACACGATCGCCAATTGCAATATCAAGAAGAAAGATCAATCACACATAACACAGATGTTTTACCGGGAAAGCATAAAGCTAAAAACCCCACTATCATATATTATGTATATATCATGGATCATGAAACAATCTCATACAAAAATCTAATCCAAGAGCTCTCAGTACAATATACAATCCTCTCACACCGTCATACAAAAATTGGCAAATGCATGTGCCAATTTACTGCCTCTAGACAATCTACCTCCTCTCGCAATCCCTGCTGATGGAAATCCCTGCAACGAATCAAATTCCTCTTGCCTAGGCTGCTCATTCCTCATGGCCACATCCATTGTGTGTGTGGTTGCATGAGTGCACTCACTAATGTCACAATTGATAGTCAAACTGTTCCTTTCACCTATTATCTCAACTGGGTCTCCACTGGATCTGACATGCATGTAGTTAACAATGGTAAATCTTTAGTTGCATGTGAGATCACTGATTGTGAATTAATTAATAATTAATTCACGGATCTCTCACTAGTGTAAGTTCAGTTACAACTAGTACAACAGAGCTTAACTCAATTAACTGAGTTAAAATACTTCACAACTCACATAACTACACATCCAACTCCGTTACAACTTCAAATCAATCAGTTACGACTAATTCGACTTGCATGTCCCACCAGTCAACCTTTGAACTCGAATTTCCTATAGCTAACTGATTTTCCACTTCAGTTAACTATTTCCAAGTGCTCATTGAGAATAGATTNATTCGCTCACCATCTATAAATAGAATTTTCTCATCATCTAAAAATAGACTTCCACCTAAAAATAGTCTAAGGCTCCATCCTAGTGTAGGTGCATAATTTTCACTAGGATCTTCTTGTTTAATCTCAACACTCCCTCTCAATAAGAAAAGGATTATCCTTCACCCCGATCCTGTCTCTATGGTATTCGAATTTTCTCATGGTGAGCGCCTTTGTCAGAATGTCTGCATCCTAATCTTCCGTAGGAATGTATTGAAACGACATGATCTTTCGCTGCACACAATATCTGATATGATGATACCAGATATCTATATGCTTAGATATATCATGAAACACATAATTAATCGAGAGTTTAATGCAACTCTGATTATCACAATGAATCACTGTCGGATCTAAACGAGAACCAAACAAACCAACCAAGATATTTCTCATCCAGATAGCCTCACATGCAGCTTGAGTCACTGCCATGTATTCTACTTCCGCTGAACTGAGTGCCACAGATCTCTATTTCCTACTGTACCAAGAAACAACTGTAGATCTGATACTAACGATCCCCCCTGATGTGCTCTTTCTGTCCGTTGGGCTGCTTGCCCAATTTGCATCCGTGAAGCCATGCAAATTCACCTCATCCATCTGTCTGTACCATAAGCCATACTCATATGTGCCCCTCAGGTATCTCAGGACATGCTTACTTGCCTTCCAAAAGAGATTGGTAGGTTTAACCATCGCTTGACTCAACTGGTTAACCGCATAGCAAATGTTCGGTCTCGTGTTCAATAGATACATTAACGAACCCACTAACTATCGATAGATAGTAGCATCCACTACCTCTCCAAAAGTAGCATCCTCTTTCCTCCAGTTTCCTGGAAGATGAGTATCCATGGGTTTGCAACCCTCAATGCGAAACTTACCCAATATCTCCCTTTCATACTTGCCTTGAGACACAAAAAGTTCACCATCTCGTTGCCATATTTCCAATCGAAGGAAATAATGAAGGAGACCCATGTCCTTCATCTCTAACTCCTTTGCAAGGTCCTCCTTGCATGAGTGTATCAGATTCTCATCACCCGTTAGTATTAAATCATCAACATAAAGAACAATGATTAAAATCTTACCCTTGTAGATCCATCTTGAACCTACCATTGATTTGTCAACCGGTCTTGGGACAATTTCCCATGAACTATTTTTGACAATGGAGTCATACTCCTACACCATTGCATCAACCCAAGTGGGATCCTGCATTGCTTCCTGAAAGGAATATGGTTCAGTCACAATACATTTTCTCATGAGAGCCATGTATCCAGTAAATCGATCAGGAGATTGTCTCTATCTACGATGTGAAGTAGGAGCTCCTACATTCTGTGCATCATCTAGTCTCAATCTATCATCTTCCATGGTGTGATTTCTGCCATTTATGATGGATGGATCTGCATGAGTGGATTCATCCACTCCATGAACCTCCTCATGTGGCTGATCCACATCTTGAGACTCATATTTGGGAACCAACAGTTCCTCTTCTGCATGCAAGTCTAGCTCCCTCTCAAGCGACAACCGCATGGCTTTCCCCTCATTGAATTTTATATCCCGTCGCATAATAGTCATCTTACTGTTAGGAAAATACAAACGATAATTATGNTCCTAGCGTTCTTGGTCACATGCACATAAACAAATGAGCCAAAAATATTAAAATGAGAAACATCAGGTTTCTTACCAGTGAAATCTTCTTCAGGTGTACTCATGCCAAGTACTCTACGAGGACAACGGTTTTGCACATAAACTATAGTGTTGCATGCTTCCACCCACAAATGCATTGGTAGGCCTTGATCATGAAACATCGCTCGTGCTGCACCCACGATCGTTCTGTTCTTCCTCTCCGCGACCCTATTTTGCTGTGGGTTATGAGGCACTATGAGTTCTCTTCGAATTCCTTCTTTGCTGTAGAATTATTTGAATTCGTTAGAGATGTATTCTCCACCATTATCACTCCTTAGAGCCTTCACTTTCTTCCCTGACTCTTTCTCCACCAATGCTTTAAACTCACAGAACTTTGAGAATGTTTGATCCTTCTTCTGCATGAAGAAGATTCAACATTTACGAGAAAATTCATCAACAAAAATAACATAATACTTATGTTTTGCTATTGAAGCAACCAAGAATGGTCCACACACGTCTGTGTGAACTTTCTCCAGGATCACCGAAGCACAGTTCTCCTTTTCATGAAAGGTGGAACTTACATACTTCCCCATGGTGCAACCCTTGCACTAATCTAACTGAGCAAGTGTTCCCATTGGAAGTCTAGTAGATATTTGCTACATTATTTTCAAGGCTCCATGATGAAGATAGCCCAATCACCTGTGCCATAATTCGCCCTGATCCTGACTCACCACTTTTTCTGCCTTGCCCATCATGGAAGCACAACCATCTACCTCCATCTTGTAAGGATTCTTAACTCGAATCCCTATCTTCTTGACTTGACCCATTGTTTATGTCGCAGGAAAGCTTTTCCATCGCTGAAAACAACGTCATAGCCTTTGTCCTCCAACATTGTGACTGAGACCAAGTTTTTCTTCAGACCTGGAACATGCATAACATCTTTCAATTGACACGATTTACCCAACTCTCTCTGAAAGGTAATGGTACCAATGCCAGTCACACTGTATTGTCCATCATCGCCCATCTCTATATGCATTTTGAGATCTCTCTCCTCCAAGTCATTGAAAAGCTCCTTATCTCCCGTCATGTGGAAGGAAACACCACTATCCAAATGCCACACCGATCCCAATGCACTTGATGCCATGAATGAAATCAAGGAGAAGCCAAGTTCAAATTGCGAGGCAAGGGCCTCACTAGCTGTAGCTTCAACAACCTTCTTATTCTTCTTCTT
>JASDQU010948901.1:0-32579 GCA_032191745.1 Picea mariana
AATATGTACCAACATCATCAACTATACACCTCATGTATGTGGCAACTCATCAACTACTTGTCTCAACCATGTACCATAACCAAAATCCCTCATCAATTTCATCATCCAAATATGATTTGTAACTTTGTAATAGACCTGGTGTATATGATCACATACCTGCAAACCTTCCTTAACTTTCACAACAAGAGACTAGCATTTCCATCAAAATTTTCTTTAGTCTCACATGACTAGTTTGGGATTAGTCAACAACCCTAACTTGAAATAATAATAACTATGTACATGTAATGAATACAGATATGAAAATAGTACACAATGTTCTTCAGTTTGTTTTATGAAATTCCTCCAGGTGTCACTACTTGGTACCTCTCAGAAAATGAGTTATAGAAAAAATGACATACCTTGTTGAATTTTGGCCGATTCTAGAGAGCGACCTTTTAGAGCATGCCTTGCACAGAATATTTTTTGAATCAATATGAAAATTTAAAAAATAATGCTACAGATTGTACTCTAACCAACACATTTGGTCTTATTGAATTTGGATATGTTATGAATAAGTTATGACGTTTTTACCCGAAACACTTGTTTTAGACTAGTTTCAGGACTAGCCACAAATCCTATTTTCCACGGAGTGTAACTCCAAAAATACAACGAGCCACAAGGTAAAATTTTTACCACAGATACTTGGATATGTTTCCTCAATGGACTATCAATTGCATGGTCTGAATCATTCTATAAATTTTTTTATTGTGAAAATGGTGAGATGACCTATAAATAACATACCTTAGAAAGCATCATCAAAATAATTTATCCTCCCTTAAATTCCGTCCTTCTTTTCTTCACCTTCCCTCTGAAATTCAGCTTAGATATCCTTTGGTTACCTCAGTCACGTATAGATATTCAATATTCTAAATTGTGATATAAAATGAGAGAGCCTTGCCTCTTATTTATACTCTCAAAGTAGCTTCCTTAGAAGCATCTTCTAGGTCACTTTGCCCACTTTCCTTATTTTAGGGTTAACCCACTTCTAATTTCTCCATTAAATTTATTATTTAAATAATTTGTTTGTATTCAATTTGAATTATAGTACACTCATCACTTCAATTTATTATTTATCTTCTAAAATCTCTTAAACCACTTTGACTACTTTGACCTTTTGGGGCTTCTAAATGACATATGAGGGTCCTCCAACTTCGTAAGACAATAACTCTCAAACCGTGAGGAGTTATGTGACGTTACACATACCACCAGAAATGGAATGACATGTACTATCCATCTAGAATAGTATTACCTGAAAATATATAAAAAATCATACCATTATCCATCAAACAAACTTGGGTCCATTACCCAAACCTAGGTTCTCCAACTTCTCATGGCCATAACTCTCTAACCGTGAGGAGTTATGTGGCATTCGACATACCACTGGAAATAGAATGACATGTACTATCCATATAGAATAATATTACCTTCAAATATATTAAAACTCATACCATTAGACATGAAACAACCTTGGGTCCATTACCCAAACCTTTGTGCTACCAGAATTCGTTACAGGACTTTCTTCAAGGGTTGACATCAATGACAACCAGCCTTAATCAACAAAACCCTTATTTGAAACATATCCCATTGGATTCCTCTTTTTTCACTGATCACCCTAGTACCTATCAAATTTTGTGACCCATATTTCACTCCTGACACCTCACCGGTTATCCAATCCTCCACCATGCCTACTACCCACTTTTAGAGCCATGATGACCTATAGTCTAGGACAACATACCTAGAGGAAGACCTTAAATCCATCAATGTATCCCAACAATCAATCTCCCAACAACTAGAAGAGGTGCGGAAAAAACTCAAGGGTAAGAATGTTGAGTATATTCCAACTGAACCACAATCTTCCCATCATGACCATACTCAGTCATCCCACTCCCCTTGGGGGTATACAGACTCTTGGAATAAGGTGCCCAAAATTGAAATGCATATATTTGATGGTTCTAAACTAGTTGGGTGGGTGTCTCAAATGGAACAATACTTTGTCCTCCATGATATTCAAGATTATGAGACCAAACTACATGTTGGGGTTCTATACCTAGATCAAGAACGGTGGAAATAGTGGCAGTGGCATAAGAAGTATTATGCTGGATTCCCCACTTGGAGAATGTTCACAAAAGCAGTTTCTGCCCATTTTGATCGTGAATCTCATTTTTTGAGAAATATCAAAAATCTACATGAAACTTGATCAATATCAAACTTCATCACAACATTTGAATAGTTGGCTATCAGAATTGAGGGCTTATCTGATGAAATTTATCTTGAATGTTTTATCAGTGGCTTAAAGGATGTCATTAAGGTTCATGTGAGTATGCATCATCCTACTACATAGTTGCAAGCATGTCAATTAGCCAGGGAAGCAAAGACCATCATTCAGGAACCATCCTTGAAGGCTCCATTTTCCAATCGTCCTCACCTAGGGGCCACCTCGGCTCCAACACAAACCTTGAAGTTCCAAAAGGTCTTTCCAACCGAAATGGTGGAAAAAGGAAAGAAAGTAATTTGCTACTATTGTGATGAAAAGTATGCACTGGGGAATACATGTAGAGAACAAAAATTATTCCATATTGATGCCTCATCTTCCTCTTCCTATGAATACATCCCATCAAATGAAGATATGAACCTAGAGGAGGTTCTGTCCAGTGATCATGTTGAAGATCCATTTTTCAATCCTGCGGCATCACTGAAACCGATAATTTTACTTCATGCACTTTCAGGTGTCTCAACTCTGTAGACATTGAAGATCAAGGGCTGCATCAAATATAGGCCGGTTGTGGTATTGATTGATAGTGGTAGCACCCATATTTTTGTTCATCGCAGGCTTGGTGATGAGATCCATTTTTTTGTCCACCATGTTTCTAATTTCCAGATTCTCATTGCTAATGGGGGTACTATGAAGTGTGGGGGCTCTGTGCAAATGTTAAAATCCAAATGGGTGATTATCATTTGAAAACCCACATGTCCTCTATTGCCATGGGTGGTTGTGATATTGTATTGGGGGTGGAATGGATTCTCACTTTGGGACCAATAACATTGGATTATCAAGAATTATATATGAGATTTCACCATGAGGCTCACTCCTATACCCTTCGAGGTCTCGAAGCGGGCTCTCCTAAAATCATCAGCTCTCACAAGATGGAAAATTTTTTGAAGAAAGGATACCATGGTGTGATTGCTTAATTTAATGCCATCCACGTCACTGAAAAGGCCTCATAGGTAGTTCCTCATAGCCTACAACTTATTTTGGATAAGTACCCAAAGGTCTTTGAGGTACCTTCTTCCTTACATCCCTCCCGAGGTGAGCATGATCTTAACATCCCTCTCCTTATGGGAAGTCCACCCCCCAATTTAAGACCTTACAGATATCCATTTTCTCAAAAAATCAAATACAAAAGATGGTACAAGAATTACTCAAGGTGGTTGTAATTCGCCATAGTACAAGTCCATATTCTTAACGAGTAGTGATGGTCTTAAAGAAAGAAGGTACTTGGCACATGTGTCCTAATTTTCAAGCCCTAAATAAACTAACAATCAAAGATAAGTTTCCCATTACATTCATCGATGATCTGTTGGATGAAATCCAAGGGGGTTGTGTCTTCACCAAATTGGACCTTCGTTTTGGCTATCACTAGATTTGGATGAAGGAGGAAGATATTCATAAGACATATTTCATAACTCATGAAGGGAATTATGAATTCTTGGTCATATCGTTTGGCCTATTCAATGCTCCATCCACCTTCCAAAGTCTTATGAATAAACTGTTGAAACCTTACCTTCAACAGTTTTTCATGGTTTTCTTTGATGACATCCTCATTTATAGCCACACCTGGGATAACCACATTCTTCATGTAGACAAAGTTCTTCAATTGCTACATGAAAACCTATTGTTTGTAAAAAATACCAAATGTTCCTTTGGATCCAGTGAAGTGGAGTACTTGGGACACATTTTGAGTCGTGATAGCGTAAAAGTGGACCACAAAAATATATAGTCTATGCAGGAGTGGTCACGACCCATGACCTTAAAGCGCATAAGGGGTTTTCTCGGTCTCACAGGCTATTGCCAGAAATTTTTCGACCAATATGGAAAAATTGCTAAGCCCTTGACAGACCTTCTCAAGAAGAATGCAATTCGTTGGACAACTAAGGTGAATCAAACCTTCATTGAGTTAAAGCAATCCATGTGCACTACTCTTGTCTTATTCGTTCTTGACTTCAACAATTTTTTTTTTTTTGGAATCAGATGATTCGAGAACTGGTATAGATGCAGTCCTCACCCAAGAGGGTCAACCTCTAACCTTTACTAGCCAAGCATTGAGTGTCCATAACTTGGGTAGATCCACTTATGAAAAATAAATTTTGGTCATTCTACATGTGTTGCACACATGGAGGCCCTACCTTTTGGGATGCCATTTTTAGATCAATATAGGTCATCATAGTATGAAGTATTTTTTGGAGCAAAGGTTGTTCTCCCCAAAAAGAAAAAGTGGCTAACTAAAATGTTGGGTTATGACTATGAAATAATATATAAAAAAGGATAATACAATATAGTGGTTGATGATTTTTCACGACAACATGAGGAGGATGGTTCCCTCTTTTCCTAATGCTCACTAGTGCCTGATTGGATTGAGGATGTATGCCAAAAGTGGCTCACACGCCCGAATATCTCTAGGATAATTCAACATCTTTAGGAGGACCCTAATCCTCCCACTGGATAAACCTGGCAGGAAAATACTCTATGATATAAGGATTTTCTGGTTATATCACCCTCTTCAACACTCAAGCTACAACTCTTAACCGATTTGCGCTCATCAGCCATTGAAGGTCACTTGAGCTTCCAAAAGACATATGCTTGTGCTCGTCTTTATTTTTTATAGGAAGGCATGAATAATAATATACTTCAATTTTTCACTGAATGTGAGGTGTGCCAACATAATAAAGGTGAAACTATCAAGCCACCAAGCGTTCTACAACCCCTACCCATTCGAAATTCAATGTGGACAAACATCTCCATGGATTGTATAGTTTTTGGGTTCTTTTCTACTTTATCAGTTATCTACTCTGATCTTACCTTACTGTCATAAGTTGACCTAGGTTCATCTTTAACAGTATTCCAACAAAATCCCTCTAAAACTATCGCCCCCCTTGGTAAACCAAAAGGCAATGCAATACACAGGGTGTATTGTGCAGTCTCACTTGAGATAGCTCTATGGGTGGATGAAATACTTAGATGATTGCAACCTGGGAATGAGTGGAGATTTGTGGTTGTACCTTGTGATTTTTATTTATTTAGTATAACCTCGTGATTAAAAAAATCCTTCTTATTCATGCATGTGGAGTATCAAATCTAACTAGTTCCTTCATTCATTCATCTAACATTTAATCCTTAACAACAATGGAGATGCATACATTCAGTCACATAACACAAGATTTACCATGGATCACCCCCTCCTGAGAGACATCCACAAATATCTGGTTCTCAAGATCTTTATTATGTCTCAGCAATATGTCGTGTCGCGTACGTTTACAATCCTGGATCTTATAATCTCAACAGGCTTCATGATCCTTGTAAGGATGACCAAATCGCACCAGGCTCCTCAGCCTACAATTTAACCCTCAAGATATAGTTTCTCAATTCTTCTTTAGCTAACCATATTACTAAATGTTGAAATTATTACAAACCTTACAACTTATAGACTCTCTCTCTCTCTCCTAGGTACTACTAATCTCTTTCTGTATCTATCCAACTAAAGTACCCTCCTCTTAAACCTCCCAAGTACTGCTTTTCTCCATTCTTGGCTCATCATCCATTAAAATATATTGAAAAAACCATAACCCTAATGTAGTTAGGTCTCCCTTGCATGCGTGCCTCCCATGCTTCCCTCGCACGTGATACTTTTCCTTCCAGTTTTCCTTTCTTCCCTCTGTGCTTCTCTCCCCAAAAATAGCCTTTTTCCCAGAATGGGTCTTCTTCCAACAGGACCCCAACACTAAAATGTGGCTCATCCCAAGCCACCTATGCTTTGCGTGCTTCTTCAACAACTCCTCCTAGAGTGTGGAACTTGTATGCGAGTTCCCTTCCTTGTGTTTGAGCCTGTGTGGTATTTTCTTTGAGCGCATCTAACAATTGCATTGTGATCTCCTCCTTGATCATTTATGTGCAATATTCCTGTGTTTGTGCCATGATATCCTTTGCCTCCTTTACCTGCACAATGACCTCTGCATCTAGCTCTTGGAGAGGTTACATTTGAGCTTGTCGGTCCTTCTTCTGCGTCTGCCCAGCTGCTAGCTCTGCTTGAATCTTCTTCATGTCTTACATTCCTTTGAGGTGCTCAGTGATCTTCATCATTTTCTACCTCTACTTGAGGTCATGGATGGCTACACTTATCTTTTCCTCTTCCCGGTCCTAGTGCTGGACCTGTTGATCTTCTTCTAGCTTTCTCCATAGTTTCACTTCCCTATCAAACAAATCAACAACTGTGCTAACTTTTTGTTCCATTTCATTCATCTGTCTACATGATTCTTGCTTCCTTTGTTCCTTCACCTCTAGAAGAGTGGTAGGAATGAGTTGTTCCCAGAGGTTCTCGATCTCTTGCCTGTATTGATCAATTGTTTGCACAATCTGATCAATTTTCTACGTTGTCGTGGGCTCTACTATTTGCGCAATTTTTGGAATTCTGTCATAGGCTACAACCACTCCCTGCTCAATCCTATCTGTGCGATATTTCTCATCTTTGGTCTCGATATTGAATTTCTCTAGCATCAATTCCAAATCCTCTTTGTTTTCCTTTGTGTGTTGCAACTCTATTGTGTCTATTCGTGCACGTGACTGCACCTCCTGCGTGACATTGACTTGTAGTTTGTATAGTGCCTTGGTTGGTATCCGCTCCATTACCAATTTTATTTGCACTAGATATTTCAAGGGTGTCTAGGCTACAATATCATTTATGTGCAGCATGTTGGGTGTAATGTGGAAGGTCGGGCTCGCCTGTGCTATCATCTGGATCATCTCATGTTCGCTCGGCGCAACCTTGGCTCTTGCTTTTTATGCTACAGGGAATGAATATGTTCCTTTGTCTTCCCTTTACACTTATATGATCTCCTCTAGGACCTACCTTATGTCGGCCATCTCATCCTAAATTCAGAACCTCTAGTGTTGGGTGTCTTCAAAATACTCAGTTGCTCGGTCCTAGATTCTTTCGGCCATGAGGTTCGTGTCGTCCTCAGTGATTGTATATTTTGGAGGCTTCTTGTGTGCCTTGTCCTTTTTTTGCACACCCCTAGTGTGTATGATAGACCTCTTGGTTTGGCCTTGTTCTTGTGGGTAGCAATCTATGGGGTTCCTTGTGCTATCGTAGCCCCTTTTTTCAATTCTTTCAGTGCGTGGGTGGTGTCCTTTTTCTCGGCCTGGGTACCTTTCTTTGGCACACCCCGCTTCTTTTGTTGTGTCAAATTCTGAGTTGGTTTTGTCTTCTTGGGTGGAACACTATCCCCGACAGGTGTTTGAACTGGCCTTGCATCAGCCTCCTTACCTATGGGCATCTCTTGAGTGAGACCTGGAACTCTCCAGTCATATTGCCAATCCCAGATTTCCATCTCTACGTCTTCTTCCTTGACGGAGTATCACAATTGTAAAAATTCCTTCTCGGGATCCCTTCGTGCTTGGATCCATATGGTGTGCCTGGTCACTTTGAAGGTGGCGATGTCTCGGTATTGTGCGGCCACTTCTGGAGTAATTTTCCAAGTGTTGGCAATGATTTATTGGGGGTCATTGTAAAACCCTGTGAACATGCTTACATCTGTACTTATGACTTCAGGGTCCGTAGTTCTCCCCAACAATGTGTACCGCGTTGTGCAGAAACGATTGGTCCACTCACAAAAGTATGTGTAATGGGGCTCCCTCCATCCAATCAAGGTGATCAAGATGACTAGCCAAGAGTAATGAAACTTTGTCCCCAAATCTTCAAGGAATAAGTTTAATAAGTATGGGGCCCAGTTGAGCATAGTGCCCTTCACACAATGTGTTCTAGTCATGATGACCCTAGCAAGGACTTCATCCTTGCGGCACTTCCTGATAAACTTGCAAGCCATGAGTTTGGTGTCTAGTCTTTTTTTTGCGTCGTTGATGCACTTAGTGATGATTCCACGCGACCCTCTCTCTGTGCCATATGTCTTTTTTATCTCCTCTTCCAATGCCTTCTCCTTTGTCTTGTCAGTGAGGTACTGCACGGGATTCTCCCCCCAAGATGGAAGACCTGTAATATAAGAAATGAGCTCCACGTCTATAGAGACAGGCTCTTCCACCCATAGATACCCTCCATGGGTGACTACCATCAATTGCTTAACACAGCTTTTTACGTTCGGCCCCTTCCAAAATTTGGGATATCTAGCATGTTTAGAATTCTGGTGTTGGCCAATCCAGTTGCCCACTATTTTGGCTGTAAAATTGGACAATTGAAGGGTCCTTTACGCACGTTGTAAAGGTAGACCTACCTTGAAAATTATGGGAACTTGTCCACATCGGCCACATCATGGTCTGAGTAGCGTAGTTTTTTCACACATCCCATAAGGTTAGGCATGGCCCACACCCCTTCCCAAATGTGTGAAAGGACTATGGTTGTTACAGCCTGTCTGTGCATTGATATTGCTATGGGATGTTTTCCTTCTTGATGTGGTGGCTAGCTCGAGGTTCTAGCCTTGATTTATCTATCATCATCATATTCTTCTGGTTGACCGAAAACATATTATACTAGCCCCTCTTGTTGTTGCTCGGGCTCTGTTGTGTGTGACTGTCCTGGTGCAACCGCTTCTATATCATTTGGGGCCATCCCATTTAACCTATAGGCCTCTTCAATGTGTTCATGGGGGGAAGGATTGTCTGTGTCCTTGTCCTATTGTCCATGTCCCATTTTCGGCATATCAATGTTCATGCCAACTACTGGTGTTGGTTGGGTTTCCTCCACCACGGGTGTGGGGCTCGTTTCTTCCACATTGGGTGAGGGAATTTTTTCCAAGTTGATGAATTCCGCAATCTGTGTGGGTTCTTGTTCCATTCCCTGTGGATTTTTTGGTGCTCTATGATGGATTCGAGGTTTTCTGTAGGCCTGGATCGACACACCTAGCTTGGGTGGTGCCATGGTGGTTAAGGTAGATTTCTGTCGAGATAGTTCACTCTGTATCTCTTTCTAAATCACTCTCTTCTCTATATACTCTCTCGCTCTATGATTTCACAATTTCATAATAATCGTTATGTTACCCACGCACCTTCCTTATATAGCAAGTGTCATGAAGCTTCTCAGATAAACTTCACGACCTATGGTTTAAATGAATTTGTGCTTCCAGTGTACGTGACATTCAATTTCCTTGATTCCACCAGTTGGCACGATTAATGCAAAGTTGCTTTGAAATTAATTTACATTCAATTTGATAGACACTGCTAGTTGGTGCCTTTTTTCTATAAACATCATTTTTCCAATTTCCTCCTTCTTCTGACCGTTGGTCCTTTTTCTAGCGCACTAAGTTTTCCAAGTGCACGGTATGTTGTTTAGCCGATGTGCGTGGAAATTTTATTTTTTTCATGCTAAATCTATTTTAGTTGTGCGTTGTCTTCTGGTGTCTGTCATGGTAACCCCCCTGTTACTACGCACAATCCTCTATTGTCTGGTGAAGTCTCTCTTCTTCTTTTTTACGTAACTTTCTAAGTGTTAGGAGGTCGACTATCCCTATACAGTTTCATTAGACTCCCATTGATCATTCCTCTGAGTTTTGTTCCTCCCAAATCCTTCAACTATATAGCTCCCCCATATGTGACTGTCTTTACTTCATATGGTCCCAACCAATGCATTTTGAATTTTCCTGGGTGATAAAGAGATTTATTGTCATACACCAAGACTAGGTCTCCCTCCTTGAAACTCTTCCTTTTAATATGTATATCATGCCAAGCTTTGTCCCTTTCTTTCTGTACCTCTTGGTGAAACCCTTCTAGAATCCTATCTTGTTCCATGAGCATCAGCTAACTTAGCCTTTCTTGTACTATGCCTCCCTCTGTCATGTTAGTAATTGTTTCTATGCACAAACTAGGTACCAAAAATTCTAATGGTAGCCCTGCTTCTTGTCCATACACCAATTTGAATGGTGTCTTCCATGACAATGTTTTACATGTAGTTGTGTATGCCCACAATACTTCTAGTATCTTCAAGTCCCAATCTTCCCTATTGACATTGCAGATATTTGTCAGTGCATTCTCTAGGATCTTATTAAAGGCTTCCACTATTCCATTTGATTGAGGATGATATGGTGTACTCTTTTTATGATAGACTTCAAACTCTTTAGTCATATCCTTAATAGTGTTGTTAATGAAGTGAGTGCCTTGGTCACTCATCAAAATCCTTGGGAATCCAAATCTAGTGATCACTTTCTCAAACAAGAAGTGTGTTGTCATCTTTGCGTTGCAATATTCTACTGGTGTTGCTTCTGCCCATCTTGTTAAGTAATCTGTCACAGTAATAATATACCTTTCTCCTGACCTCTTTGTTGGTGGGTTAATTGGTCCCACAAATTCTATTTCTCATTTTTCAAATACCTTCAAGGTTAGTTGTGGCCTTAGGGTCATCTCATATCGTCTATTAGGTTTACCAACCCTATGGAATACATCACATCTCTGGCAGTAGTCCTTTGAATCTATTTTAACAATCAACCACCATAGTCCTACACACAATACCTTCTACACGGTATATTTACCTGCATAATGTCCTCCTGCTATTCCCTCATGGGCCTCTACTAAAATCTTAAGTCTTTCATGTTCTAGTACAAATCTTCTCAAGATGTTGTCTACACCCATATTGTATAAGTGTCCTGCAATCAATTGATAGTCTGTAGCTCTGACTACCATATTTTTCTTCTACGTAGTGTTGAATTCTTATGGCGCAGTCCTTGTACTCAAGTATAGAATGATGTCAGCAAAATATTCATCAACTACTTGGACTGAAAATAATTGTGCATTAGGGAAGTTGTCCTCTATATTCATAGGTTCCTCTCCATTAGTGATCCTTGATAGGTTATCAGGTCTTGCATTCAACTTCCCTAGTTTGGCTATCACTTCAAAGTCAAATTCCTGGAGCAACAGTAACCATCTACAAATTCTCCCCCCCAACATTGGCTTGTTGACTAGGTATTTGAGATATGAATGATATGTAAATATCTTGAAATGTTTTCCCAGTAAGTAATTTCTGAACTTATGAAGTGCATAGACCATATCTAGGCCTTCTCTTTCTGTGGTATTGTAATTATGCTCTAACTCTAACAATTTTCTGCTAGAAAATGTTATAGGATGGTCCAATTCCCCTGTTCTTGGCTAGATAGAATAGCTCCAAGTGTTATAGTTGATGCATATACATGCACATGAAATGTATTTTCCCAATCTAGGAATACTAGTATTCGTGCAGATACCATCTTCTCTTTTAGAGTGTCCAATCCTCGTTGACAATCCTCATTCCACTGAAACTTGCTATTTTTTCTCAATAGTTTCTCCATTGGCGCAATGATCTGCACATGCCCTTTTATGAATTTCCTGTAGTATCATGTGTGTTCCAATGTTTCTCTTAATTGACGTACTAATTTTGGTGGTGGTATATTAACAATTACTGCAATCTTCACAGGATCTACTAGCAAGCCTTATTTTCACACTATATGGCCCAATAGTATCCCAAAAGGTGTTCCAAAGATGCACTTCTTGATGTTTAGATATATTTGGAACTGCTTACATATTTCTAACATGAGCCTCAACACCTCTATATGGTATTTCAACAAACTGTAGACTATCCAATCATCTAGATATGCCTCTAGAAACTGGTGGATGAATTCTTTGAATGCAGCTATGACTACTCTAGAAAATATTGCTAGTGCACTCTTCAGTCCAAAAGGCATGATTGTGTACTGGTAGGATCCCCATTGTGTGGAAAAAGTGGTCTTGTACCTGTCTTTTGGGGCTATCTTTATCTGATGGTAGCCTAAGAATCCATCTATGAATGAGTAAGCTTCATGTCCTCTTACATTCTACAACACCTCATCTGTGAAAGGGGTAGGGAAAGGGTCATGTAGGCAAGCATCATTCAACTTCATTAGGTCAACACCTATCCTTATCCCTCCCTACTTCATCTTCTGAACTACCATAGGGCTTACCCATTCAGATTCCTCCACTGGTTCTATGATTCCAACCTCCAACATCCTATCAATTTCTGCTTTCACTTTTTTCTTATATATTGGGTTTAGTCTATAGGGTCTCTGTCTGGCTAGTCTTTCCTCAAGTCTAAGAGGTATATTCATTTGACCTAGCTCTCCTACTATGCCTTTCATTTTCATGAACGTTGTTGGGAATAGGTCACTATACTCGTGCAGTAACTTTGTTATTTTTTCTATTTTTTTTTCATTCCAATAGTCTCCAATGTTGGCCATTTTGGGATTCTCAGTTGTCCCAATGTTGAATTTCTTCACCTTGATCGACACAGCAAATATTTTTTATTCCAGAGGTGGACCTTCCACCTCTCTTTCACCTTCAACTTCTGTTATCTGAATTTTTCACAGGTCATCTTCCTTTGGTGCTTCTTCCTGTGCATGGTAGCATGACAATAGCTCTTTTAATGTCTATCCGTTTTGTTGTTGGGCTTCTGTCATAAGTTCAACTTTTGGTTCCTTAATGAATATCACCTCTCTGATTTGTTTAATATCAACAGGTCATAGAAACAAAACCATTTGCTGGCTTCTTTTCTACTTTATCATTTATCTACTTTGATCTTACCTTACTATCATAAGTTGACCCAGGTTCAAATTTAACAAGATTCCAACAAAATCCCTCTAAAACTAAAGCCCCCCCCTGGTAAACTAGAAGGCAACGCAACACATAGGGTGTACTACCCAGTCTCACCCAAGATAGCTCAATGGGTGGATGCAATACTTAGATGCTTTCAGCCTAGGAATGAGTGGAGATCTGTGGTTGTAGCTTGTGATATTTATTTATTTAGTATAACCTCTTGATTAAAACATTCCTTCTTATTAATGCATGTGGAGTATTAGATCTAACTAGTTCCTTCATTCATTCATATAGAATTTAATCCTTAACAACAATGGAGATGCATACATTCAGTCACATAACACAAGATTTACCATGGTTCACCCCCTCCTGGGCTACATCCACAGAGGTTTGGCTCTCAAGATATTTATTATGTCTTAGCAATATGTCACTTCACACACATTTACAGTCTTGGATCTTACAATCTCAACAGGCTTATCGATCCCTGTGAGGCTAACTAGATCGCACCTGGATCCTCAACATGCGATCTAACCCTTGGGATCGAGTTGCTCAATTCTTCTCTAGCTCATCATATTACAAAATGTTTCATTTCTTACAAACCTTACAACTTCCAGACTCTCTCTCTCTCCTAGGTACTATTGATCTCTTTTTGTATCTATCCAACTCAATTACCCTCCTCTTAGACCTCCTAATTACTACTTATCTATATTCTTGGCTCATCATCCATTACAATATATTGAAAAAACCCTAACCCTAATGCAGTTATGTCTCCCTTGCATCTGGGCCTCGCATGCTTCCCTCGCACGTGCTGCTTTTCCTTCTAGTTGTCCTTTTTTCCATTCGTGCTTCTCTCCCCAAAAATATCCTTTTCCCCAAAGTGGGTTTGCATCAAAAAATAGTGTGCCTTCCTAAAGTTGGGAACAAATAGGTAATCATGGTGGTGGTTGATATCCTATCCAAGTATGCTCTTTTTTGTGATTTACCTCACCCTTTCACAACGGAAATCATTTTACAATTTTTCCTTTATCATATTTCCAAGTTACATGGCATGCCAACCTCTATTGTATTTGATCATGACCCCACTTTCACTAACACCTTTTTGCAAGAGTTGTTTAAATTGAAGGTCACCCAACTCAACATGAGCACAACCTCTCACCCCTAGTCTGATAGCCAAACGAAAGTGGTCAAATTGTTTTTGGAAACCTACTTACAATGTTTTTCTTCAAACAAGCAACACCAGTGGGTAAAATGGCTTCCCTGGGCAGAATGGTGGTACAATACTTCCTATCACATGGCCACTAAAATGACCCCATATGAAACAATATGTGGCCAATAGTCTCTGACAGTCACTAACTATCTTCCAGGAACATCCAAGGTTCAATCTATTGATAACATGTTGCAAGGTCGAACAACCACCATCACAGCTCTAAAGGATAACCTCCACATGGCCCAAAATTGCATGAAGAAACATGATGACTAGCATCGTTCTGAAAGGGTTTTTCAGAAAGGGGATCAAGTGTTTCTATGGATCCAACCTTACAAGAAAACATATCTCAAATATCAAGGACATCATAAGTTGGCACCCAAGTTTTATGGGCCCTACCATATCATAAAGTGTATTTCTCGGTATCTTACAAATTGGTTCTTTCGGCTACTTCCAAAATCCACCTAGTGTTTCATGTTTCTTGTCTGAACAAAGTGGTCGGAGAAAATTGTCAAGTTCAAACCATCCTACCAGAATTAGATGAAGGGGGATTCTTGTGGCTCCAACCTAAATTATTCCTCAACAACCGGGAACATCAGGTGCATGGTCAAACCATCAAGGAAGTGTTGATCAACTGGAAGGACACATCACCAAATGATGCGACCTGGGAACCAACAACCATACTTGAGCAATTTCCACGCCTAAATCCTTGGGGAAAAGGTTTATCTTGAAGGGCAATGGCATTTTAGGATACGATCCTAACCCCTCTCCATGGGTCATTAGTTAGAAGTATATGGTTTCTATGTAATAAAGGTCGACATTAGTTAATAAGGCCTAATAAATAAATGATAATAAGTCAATGTAAGAAGACCTAATAGAATCTTTCACTTATAGAAAGATCTTCCTATAGAAGTTTCCTTAGAAATTGGTATAAATAAGTGTAGGGGGCATGAGCGAAGTTTATCTTGGATATTATTGTAATAGAGCTCTGATCTGTTGGAGTTTTCCCCTCAAAGAGGCAAGTAAACATTGCTATCATTAATAAAGGTTCTCTTTCTAGTTTTGTTCTACTATTGTTCTGGATATATCATTGTTGTTCTGTTATTTCTTGCTCAATATTTATGTCCTGCATATTATATTGTATATGGAATATTGTAGGAGATAAGTCAAATGGGATTCAACTGAAACATTTTCACATTCACACCTAAATTTTAAAGTTGCTTTTAACAGGAAAATGAACTTATATTGCTCTAAAACACATTCTATAATTATCTCTAAGATTAAAATTGTGAGGATTTTGGACACATATACTTATCTAGAACCCATAAAGTGCGAAAACTAATGAAACGGATGCCTGTTTCCACCCAACCGTAGGAAAAACAACCCTTGGAATGGTTTACCATTGGCCATCCCCTAGCTATATCATGATGCTCTGAGAGAGATTCTTCCTTTTGTTCAACAAAAACCAAAGATGGAGGTTACTCTCCTCTTCCCACAGGAAATTGGAAAACCAATTTTCTCTCCACCAAGCAAGGGGGTCGGCAATGAGTGCTTCCTCAATCACTCATCTTCTCTGCAAACACATTTATCATATTGGATATAAAATGCTACACAACAGTTCCTGTACCTAGAAACAAATTCATTTTTCAGTTCTCTTCAGAACCAAAGAGCTGGACATGCTCTCCCTATTTAGAAATGGTCACCAGACCCATTCCACTACATCCTCTCGCCTGTACCCACAATTTTCCTTCCTCAACGAGATTTCGTGGGTTCGATTCCCAATTTCATGGGTCAGATAAGGAATTTTTCAGATGGGTACTTTTCTCATCTCCTCATTGAATCTTGAGGAAGACTTCTCAACTACCAGCTTGATTGGTAATTAATTCTCTGTGTTAGAGGACTATTTTGAGTCTGAACATTTTAAATCCAGTAGAGTATTGGTCTGGTAGGGGTCATCTCAACCATTACCGGTTCCCCTCACCATCTCTCTCATGCATCATAATCTACATTGGAAACCCCTTCAACAATTATGCAACATATTCCCTTTTATTTAGTAACAGAAATATATACATTACATTTTATAACAAAAGGCTCATTAATTTCAACATCTACACATAATCAGTCTTCCCATAGTCTCTTATCAAACTATATTTATATTTACAAGATGGGGGAAACAGGGGTATTGCAATCCCATCCCCCTTAAAGGAGCATTGTCCTCAGTGTTATACATGTCATTTTTCTCTTTATGTACAATAGTGAACAAAAATGGGTATGCATGTTTCATGGCATCCTCCATTTCCCATGTAGCTTCATCTAAACCAAAGTGTTTCCACTGCACCTTGACTTGTGCAATGGTTATGTTCCCGAGTGGTATTTATTTCCTATCTATTATGCATTATGGATTTGGCAGGAATTCTCCCTCTAAGTCAACCTGAATTAGAGACCAATAAATTATATGATTAGAATCATGTACATATATCTTCAGTAACGAAACATAGAAAACATTATGTGCTTTCAATGTCGGAGGAAGTGATATTCTATATGCTACAGGTCCCACTCTGTCCAAAATTTCAAAGGGTCCAAAAAACCAAGGTTCCAGCTTGGCACAAGTTCCCATTCTCAAGGAATGTTTTCTGAGCCTAACTCAGAGATACACATGATCCCTTGCTTTGAACTCTCTAAGAGTATTCTTTTTGTCTGGATAACTTTTCTTCCTATCATGAGTTATTTTCATATTTTGTTTTATTTGAACTACTTGTTGTTCCATTTCTTTTAGCATATCTGGCCCGAGTGTGATTCTGTCTACTAGGTTATTCTAGCTGATTGGAATATTGCATTGTCTACCATAGATATCCTCAAAAGGGCTCATTTTTAATGACTCTTGATAGCCACATTCGTAGGCAAAATATACCAGTGGTAGGTATTCTTCCCATTTCTTGGGCTGATGCATCACATGCATTCTTAAAATTTCCTCCAACACTTGTTTTACCATCTTTGTATGTCCATTAGTTTGAGGGTGGTAGGATGTACTAAATAGCAATTTGGTTTCAAAACCAGCAAATAGAGATTTCCAAAAATTTGAAGTGAATTTTGCATCTTTGTCTGATATGATTTCCTTAGGAATTCCATGCAGTCTAAATATTTCTTTCATGAAAATATTGGCAATATCTATTTCCTTTCAAGTCAACTTTACAGGGATAAAGTGAGAATCCTTGCTCAACTTGTCCACAACTACCATAATAGCATCATTATGCTTGGTTTATTTAGGAAATCATGTGATGAAATCCATGGGGATGGTTTCCCATTTCTATTCTGGAATTGGTAGGGGCTGCAACATCCTTACTGGGTGTCAGTGCTCCACCTTAACCTACTAACATTCTATACATTTATCTAAGTAATCAACTATGTCATTTTTCAGTCTAGGCCAATAAAACCATTTCTTAGTAGTTATGATCATTTTCTCATAACCAGGATGACCAATATATGGTATTTTATGTATTTCATCCATTATGAACCTCTTCAAGTCAACACAATTTGGAATATACAACCTATATTTGTAAGCTAGCATACCATCATTCTACTGTTGATATCCCTCATGCTTCAACCCTATGGGTTCCTATTCTAGTTACAATCTCACAGTTTTGAAAAATGCATCTAGTAGTTGTGCACTTTTGACTCTTTCCTTGATGTCTGCTTCACAGGTGCTTATAGTTGCCAAGTGGATCACTTTCATACTTCTACTAAGGGCATCAACCACTCTATTTTATTTTCCTTTAATATGTTTGATTTCAAAATAAAACTCACTAAGGGGAGCCATCCACCTAGCTTGTCTAGCATTGAGTTTGGGTTGGTCAAAAAAATATCTCATCCCACTATGGTCTATCATAAGTATGAATCTTCTTCATAGGAGGTAATGCCTCCACATTTTTAAAGCATGTACTATGGCAACCAATTCTAAATCACGTGTCACATAATTGATTTCATGTTCATTCAATTTTTTGGATTCATAGCTAATCACATGCCCTTCCTTCATGAGGAATCCTCCTAGTCCTTCCTTGCATGAATTTGTACACACAAGGAAATCCTTGTTTGGGTCTACAATTTTTAGCATAGGTGCATGTTGGCACAGGGGCAGACCTAGGGTTCAACTCTTACAATGCACCAACATACCCTAACTATTGTCCCTTTCAGAAACCCATGCAAAGTAGATGCAGTCTCACCCAAAGTAACAATAGGGGGTTGTAGTAAATAGGTGTCTACAACCAGAGGGAATGCAAAGTGGATCCAGGACAACAAAACACAACAATCTAGTTATTCTTTACGTCTCTTAAGACTACTTCGCAAGTTATATCTCAGGTCTAACACAACAATGCAATAAAAGGATAACAGATGGAAAATAACACAAAATCAATCACAAAGAACAACAAGATATACGTGGTTCACCCTCTCCCTAGGGATACATCCACATAACTATGTTTCTTGATATATTAAATGGAAACATACAGTTCTATCTGCACACTTAGCTTGTAGATTTCTCTCTTTCTCTCTTCCTCTTCCCTCCCTGCGCACCTAGTTGTAGTGTTGATCTTCGCACCTAGCTGAAGATATTACAATACAGTCTCAATATTTTTCTCTACAACAATAATCAACAATGAAAAAAAACAACCATAGTATCAACGAACCAACTTAGAACAATCCCTCCCAGATCTTCTAGACCTTTATTTATACATTACATGGAAAAAATCTAGGTGTCAAAACCCTAGATCCAAAACCCTAGGTGTTTAAACCCTAGGTCAACTTGACTCATGCTTTCAGGGCTTTGTGAGCATGTCCTTCCTCCTTTTCCACATGGTTCTCCAAATCACTCGTTGATATCTTTTTCCTCTTGTTGAGTTGTCCACGGTCCCTTTTCTTTGTTGCTTTGTCTTACTCGATATTCTCTTCCAACGAATATATTTTCCTTTACTTCACTCCTTCTTTTATTCTTCTTTAACCACTTCGACCCCTCCTTGTTTTATGTTCCTTATGCACAGTTCATACTTCACTTTTCTTCCTTAATCTTCACTTCCTTCCATAAACAAGGGCCAAAAGGCCCCCAACACTCACATGTGACTCGTCTCGATTCACAACAAGATTGAACCTTATGTATTACTTTGACTGCAAATTGCGTGGAGCAGCTTGTGTTTTCTGCTCTGTCCCTTCCCATGTTTGTGTAGACTGTCTTTTCTGTGTCTGGTACCCTAGTTCAACTGCACCTGGTACCTAGACCCTTCTTCCTTTTCTTTTACTAAGAGCTATGAGGTATCTGGTTGTCATAATACAATTTCAATCGGCTCCCATTTACCAAACCTTCTTTCCATTATCCATTAAGGCTCTTCAACTGCGCAACACCTCCTTTTGTAACATAGGCAACCTCAAATGGCCCTAGACAATGTGTCATGAACTTCCCTGGATGCTTCATGAACTTGTTGCCATATAACAATACCAAATCTCCTTTCTTGAATTCATTCCTCTTGATGTGTCTATCATGATAAGCCTTTTCCCTTTCTTTCTATACCTGCTGATGAAATCCTACAATGAACCTATCTTCCTCTAGTTCTAGTAACTACGCAAGCCAGTATTCCATAGGAAGCAGTGGTAACTATGGAATACTTGGTTCCTAGTTTAACAATTGCAACATTTACATGTATGGATGACACAGACACTATTGTCATCTTCTTGCAAGTAGTTCTATAAGCCCATAATAATTGGAATTCTTAAATCCTAATAATCTCTATTGACACTACAAATATTGGTCAGCGTTGTCTCCAAGATCTTATTGAAAGCTTCGAGTGTACCATTTTCATGTGGGTGGTATGGAGTACTCTTCTGATGGTGAACATTAAATTCTTGAGTCAAGGCTTCAATAGTTTTGTTGATGAAGTGTGTGCCTTGATCACTCATGAGGATCTTCGGGCATCCAAACCTGGTTATAATATCCTCAAATATGAATTGCATAGTTGTAGCTACACTATAGTCCTTAACTTCTCTTTCTTCTACCCACCTGGTCAAATATTTTGTCACGGTGATAATGTATCTAGCTCCTGTGTGCCTTCCTAGTGGGTTAATAGGTCCCACAAAGTCAATGGACCACTTCTCGAATAATTATAATTTTAATTGTGGTGCAAAAGGTATTTCATCCCTTTGAGAAGGCTTTCCTACTCTTTTACATACATCACAAGATTTGTAGTATTCCTTAGCATCTTTATGTAAAGTAGGCCACCAAAGGCAAGCTCTGAGAACTTTCTGCGTTGTTTCTTTCCCTACACAATGTCCTCCTACGATACCTTCATGAACTTCTGCAAGAATCAATGGTATTTCTGCCTCCATAATACATATCCTCAATATCTCCTCTAGTCCCATCTTATACAATTGTCTAGCTATGAGTTGAAAGTCGGATGCACGGACTACCAACTATTTCTTCTAAATAACTATGTACTCATGAGGTGTCATTCCTGTGGACAAGAACTAAACTATCTTGGCAAAGTGATAATCAAATTTTCTGATGGCCAACAACTGTGCATCTGGAATTGTATCCTCCAAACTAGTCGGTTCCTCTCCATGTTCTAACCTGGATAAGTGATCAAGTCCTTTATTCATTCTCCCTGGCTTGACCACAATTTCAAAAGCATAATCCTGGAATAGTAGTAGCCATATTCATATTCTTCCCCCCAACACTATCTTGTTGACTAAGTATTTCAATGCAGAGTGATCAATGAACATCTTAAAATATCCTCCTAGCAAATAGTGTCTGAATTTCTGTAGCACATATAGCATATCCAAGCCTTCTCTTGCAGTCATAGTATAGTTCCTTTCAGTTGTAGAAAGTTTCCTGCTAGCAAAGGCTATAGGGTGGTCAATGTCTCTTGTACCCGGCTATGCTAAAATTTCTCCTAATGCAATGGATGAAGAATTGACATGGACATTGAACTCCTTACTCCAATCCAGAAAAACCAAGATTGGCGCAATGACCATTTTTTTCTTTAGTGTGTTGAAGCTCTACTGGCATTCTTCTATCGATTAGACCTTATTGTCTTTATTTAATAGATTCAACATAAGTGTTGTTATCTGTTCATAACCCTTAATAAACTTCCTATAGTATCCAGTGTGTCCTAATGCAGTGCACAACTATCTGACCGAAGTAGGGGGAGGTAGGTCAACAATGATGAAAATCTTGGAAGCATCCACCAACAACCCATGCTTACACACAATGTGTCTGAGCAACACTCCAAAGGGTGAAAATAAAATACATTTTTTTAGATTCATGGAAATCTGACATTGCCTGCACTTATCTAGCATCAATCTCAAACATTCAATGTGGTCTTTTAGTAGGGTAAAGACAGTCCAATCATCAAAATAAGCTTCCATGAACTTGTGTAGAAAGTCCTTAAATGCTTTGACCACCACCCTGGAAAATATGGTTGGTGCACTCTTCAAGACAAATGACATCACTATGTATTGAAAAGAACCCCATTCTGTTGCAAATGTGGTCTTATTTTGATCTTCCTTAACAATATTGATCTGGTGATAACCTGAAAATCCATCTATGAATGAGTAGATCTCCTGTCCTCCTACATTATCTAGAACTTCATCGATAATGGGTGTAGGGAATGGATCATGTAGGCATGCATCGTTCAGTTTCCTTAAATATACACAAATTCTAATTTCTCGTGTCTTCTTATCTTGGACAACCATAGGGATAATCCATTCAGATTCTTCAACATGTTCTATGATTCCTGCTTCCAGCATTCTATCCAATTCAATCCTAACTTTCTGCTTATATTTGGGATTCAATCTGTAAGGTCTCCATTTTATAGGTCTTGCATCTGGTCTCAAGGGGATCTTCATTTCTCCCATGGGCCCTTTAATTCCCTTCATGTCTGTGAATTGGGTTGGAAACAAGTCCTGATATTCATGCAATAGATCTGTGATCTTGCTAATATTAGCATCATCTGAATAGTCTCCCACATTTGCTAATTTAGGTGTTTTCTCTATTCCAATATTAAATTTCTTAATTTTAATGGGTTGTCCAATAAAAGGTAGTTCAATCCCTAGTCCTTCTATGCCTCTATGACCTTCAGTTTCTACAACGTTTACATATCTAGGGGCATCATCCTCATCAACATTAATATTGTAGAAATCCTGTAACTATTGAAGCGACGCAGTCCATTCACCTTCCTGTTGGGTAAAAGGGAGGTTAGGTGCCTCCTCAAAGACCTTTTGTCTTACAATTTGTAAAGACTGGTCTACAATAGGGTACTGACTCTCAAATAAAAATGTAGTTATAAAATTATGAGTCATTCCATACCAATCTGTAGTGATGAGGCACATTTTTTCTTGAAGATACCAATTGATAAGCGTAGTATCCAAGGTATTAATGAAATTATGCACCCAATGTTCTTTAGGGGTGTTTCTCCAGGCCACTTGACAACTTCGCATGTGGTCCTTTGGAAAACTCTGGTATGTGTATCGAACTTCGCATCCTTCTGCTTGGTCTAAAAAACGCACTGTCAATAAGGTGCAACACTGTGTCCACTCTGCGATGTTCCTCTTATGTGCTCCCCACCATCTAGATAGGGTGGATTTCAATGCCTCATCTAGTGCCAACATCCTCTGTTGTATCGGTGCCATTTTCTCAAATTTAGCTATAAATGTCTCTAGGTGATTCAAACCATCAAATGTTGGAAGATTACTTACTTCAATTCCAATCCAACGAACTTCTCTGTTCAATATGGAACATCGTCGTGTGGAGACTTCATACATATTGTTCGACCAATTTTCTAATGCCTCCTCTGAATCTAATGAACATTCACTTTCACTTTGCCAACTGAGATTTCCGTCTGTTGTAGGACTAATGTAATCATGTTATCTTGTTGTCAGCTTGTAGATGTTCTCTAACTCATGCGCACGGTCTTCTTCCCTGATAGGTTTTGTGTATTTGCGACATTCATCTGGGTCTAGAGGTGCGATGACTTTAAGGCCATCACCCTCAAATGTCATTGTTCTCTTCTTTAGGTCAACAACATTCAAATTTTTGAAAGCCCAGTCAATTCCTAATAGCGGAGGATAGGGACAACTATCATCAACAATTTCAGTCACTTCAAAATCTGCAAATATCCTTATCCCATCAATGTATACAAGGAAATGCTCTAGTATTCCAAAAGGGCTCATTGTCTACTGATTAGCCAACCTGAGCCTGATAGGAGAGTAAGTCAATCTAGGTTTTCCCATAAGTGCCCAATTCTTTTTCGTCATAACATTGACTTCTGATCCTCAGTCGAGGACCGCATAGTCCACATCATAGTCTCCAATCTGAGCACTAAGGTGTAATTCCTTTTTTGTCATTCTCATTCTCAATACTTGTTGTATTGATTTATTCAATAGAGGGTCTACCCTTCCTATCTCATACCGTCTTATCAAGTATTGTAGCTCTTAGACATATCTTTCATCCTTAATCAAATTAATGCAAGTACATAAGAATTACATAAGCTTGCTTACCTCTTTTCCTTGTCTGGTCAAGGTAAATTGATTGAATGCCAAAGGCATTCCACATTCCCTTAATTATGGTTGTGCCTTAGATTAATAGGATTGTCCTTCTACAAATTCTTTCCTTGCTTCCTCAAAAGTATTCCTCTCCCTCCTTGGATCAAACAATTGTACCTTCTTTGTAGCTCGTTTGATCCCTGATCCTTCTCCAGTTTTTTCTGGGGTCACTCTATATTCTCTTATAGCAGTGCCTCCTCTAGTAATAGCAGTGACTCCGGGGTCTTCACTACGAGGTTATGCTGATATTAACTATACTTGTTGGTTTCCTCCTCATCTCTCCTAGAGTTTGGATAACAACATTGGACAATCCTCAATGACATGGTCAAATGAGTTACAATAGTTACAAGTGGTACAAGGGTTCTGAAAATCCCTTGCCAAGTGTCTTGGATGTGTGTAGTTATAAAAAATAATATGACCTTTACCTTGACCCATGCCTCCACCTCGTCCTCTTCCTCTGAATCCACCACAAGGGTTGAAGTTTCATCTTCCTGGGGAGTTGAACTATGCATTATTTCCTTACTGTTGTGTTTCTCCTTGAATTCTATATGTATCCCTTGATATTTCATGCATGAGGTCATAAGCCCTACAATCCTTATCATCATGTCCCACAGACTTACAGAATGTGGAGTAAAGATTGGTAGGTGTCTGGACATAATTTTTCATATAACAACATTTACCAAGGCGATGTCTAGTTCTACATACCTTGCACTAGGGTACATTAGCCTGTTTCAAAGGACTAGGTGCTCCAGAGGCCAAGTATTCATGAAATAGGAGACAATGCTCCTTGTCATGGCCCTCTGATTTACATCTGATACACCAAATATCTTCTCTTTTCTCCTTTCCTTTATCTTTCTTCATATCTTTGACCTGTAAAGATAAACTGGTTAACTGATTCAAGATTTGCATCATACTTGGGATGGCTTATCTTACAGGGGTTTCTTCTAGTTTCATGGTGATATCCAATGCTTCAGCCTGTGAAGCGACTTTCTGTTGCATCAGAGGAACTCTGATATGTGGCATGAGGGAAACGATGAACCATTCCTTGTTCTATTCATCTAGAATCTAGAAACTTAAATGACTTGTCAGAGTCTTGAACCTCTGATCAAACTCCCAAACATGTTCAATGACCTTTTGTTTGATTTCTTTAAGCTCTGTAATGCATTGTGACTCCAAATTAGGTTTCTTGAATTATGCACTCAATGCAGTCTTGATAGCATTCAGCGGTTTAGGCTGTCCAGGTCTTGAAACGAACTTCATATACCAGTTCAGAGAGCGATCCCTCAAGGTAGTACTAAACTAAGTTCTGTTAACAACTTCGCTAGTGACTTTTTTGATACTCCATGCAGCTTCCCATAAGAACCAGCGTTGATCAAGATCTTCAGATCCATCTCCTCTAAAGATAGGTAGCCTCATTTCATCTTCCATAGATCTTCCTTGGTTTCATGACTGAGTATGTACTAAAATGTTGGTAACAGTACTCTAACTTCACTGACTACTCTAGTTACTTTGGTTAATTAATGCTTCTAAAATAGAAGGAGGATTAATATTACTTACTTTGACAGTAGGCACAGTTCCTAAAATTTTTGGCTCTCCTTGGTGAAGTTCTTCGGTCTATACTTCCTCTGTTCTTGTGGAGTCTGAATGCTCTTCATATGTTATATATTCTTCTTCTCCACTGTAGAATCCCTCGTCTCAATATTTTTTCTTAAATAGGCTCACAAGAGGAACCTCATTGAATGGTCTCCCACTCCGTATGTGTCCAGCCTCTTTGAACGATCTCCCATTGTGCGTGTGTCCAGCCTTTGTGTCACTATCGCTATCTGAATTCTTGAACATTATCTTCACTATATCTTTAGGATAATCTTCTCATTCAATAGCATCTTAATCCTCATCTTTAAAAAGTGTAGGAACTTTCCTCTAGGTACCTTAAAGAAATATTGCTCTGCTTGACTATACGATTAACTCTGTCAATGGAAAACTCAGTAATGTACCCTCCAATAGTGCTATCAAACTAGAGATCCACTACTCTAGACACAACATTATCAATTCTCTTGACCTTCTTGATCAAAATCGTTGTCCAAACCACAGGTTCTCTAGATCTGATCTCAAACTGGGTATCTGCTAGTTTGGCTAACCACTCGTATAACTCCCTATCAACTCATCCAAAGAAAATTTTGTGTATGTCAGTAAAGATGAACCTTCCCAACCATTCTTTTGTACTAATGTTAGGATTATTTTTATGGGATTCAACGAAGTCCTTTTATTGTTCTTCTATCCAATTCTCAATTTTTGTCTTTGATGAAAACCACTTTGACATTCCCTCAAAGAGATTCTCGGTCCCGGTAACAAAACCATTTGTTGGCACAGGGAAGACCCAGGGTTCAAATCTTACAGCGCACCAACAAACCCTAACTACTGGCCCTTTCAGCAACACCTGCGAAGCATATGCAGTCCTACCTGAAGTAGCAATAGGTGGTTGCAGGACACAGGTGTCTACAACTAGAGGGAATGCAAAGTGGATCCAGGACAACAACACACAACAATCTAGTTATTCTTTATCTCTCTTAATCCTACTTCACAAGTTATATCTCAGGTCTAACACAACAATGAAATAAAACAATAAAAGATGGAAAATAACACAACATCAATCACAAAGAACAACAAGATATACGTGGTTCACCCTCTCCCTAGGGATACGTCCATAGAACTGTGTTTCTTGATATATTAAATGGAAACATACAGTTCTATCTGTGCACTTAGCTTTCATATTTCTCTCTCTTTCTCTCTTCCTCTTCCCTCCCTGCCCACCTAGCTGCAAGGTTGATCTTGCACCCAGCTGAAGATCTTACAATACAGTCTCAATATTGTTCTCTACAATAATAATCAACAATGAATAACAACAACCATATTATCAACGAACCAACTTAGAATGAACCCTCCTAGGTCTTCTAGACCTTTATTTATACATTACATGGAAAAAGTCTAGGTGTCAAAACCCTATGTGCTTAAACCTAGGTCAACTTGACCCATGCTTCCAAGGCTTCGCCAACCTGTCCTTCCTTCTTTTCAGCACGGTCACGCAGGGATGATTTTAGGGGCTAAATTTTGCTCATGGGATAATTTTCCTTGGTTTTTCCCAAAAACATATTTGCTATTCTAAAAATGATTCGCCCAAATTCTAAAGGACAAAATTATTTTACCTTAAAAATCACAAAAAATTTATATAAACTATATAAGATCCTTAGAAATTTGAATATTTTTACAAACATATCGCGAAACATTTATAGTTGGCATATGAAGGATTAGTAATATTCGACAAGATTTCTAAATTTTGAAATAAATTTCCATCCTTAAAATCATCCCTAGCGCGACGCTCCAAATCACTCGTTGATATCTTTTTCCGCTTGTTGAGTTGTCCACGATCCCTTTTCTTTGTTTCTTTGTCTTCCTCGATCTTCTCTTCCAACATATAGATTTTACTTTACTTCACTCCTTCTTTTCTTCTTCTTTAACCACTTCAACCCTTCCTTGGTTTATGTGCCTTCCGCGCAGTTCGTACTTTGCTTTTATTCCTTAATATTCACTTCCTTCCATAACAAAGGGCCAACAGTGCATTGGTTAAAAGGTGTTTTAGATACTGAAAACACTCTTCACACTTTGTTTTCCAAAAGAATTTAATTCCCTTTTTCTGAAGGGAGGTGATTGGATAACCAATATTGGAAAACCCCTTTATTAACTTCCTATAGTACCCAACTAGGCCCATAAAGGATCCGATATCAAAGAAATCCTTTGGGGTAGTCCAATCTATAATGTATTTTATCTTGTCAGGATCAACTACCAGTCCTTATTCAGGGATAACATGGGTTAAGTAATCGACTTATTTTTGGAAAAAAACACACTTAATAAACTTTGCATAGAGCTTGTGCTTTCTTAGCACTTGAAGCACTAACTTAAGGTGATCTTCATGCTCCTCCCTATTTTTAGAATATATTAGATATAATCAATGAAAACCAACACAAATATATCCAAGAAATTGATAAGCACATTATTCATTAAGTACATAAAGGTGGTTGGTACATTGGTAAGCCCAAATGGCACCAACACAAATTCATAGTGCCCATACCTCGTCCTAAAGGTTGTTTTGTGGATGTACTCATCCTTAATTCAGACTTGATGGCATCCAGATCTCAAGTCAATCTTGAAGAAAATTGTAGCACCCCTTAATTGGTCAAAAAAGTCATCAAATCAATTTTCGGGGTGGCAAGAGCGGGAGGGGTCATCATATTCCCACGAGGAATTCAAGTGCTCTTTTTTCTTTGGAATATGGGAATAACAACTAATAATCAAGCCGAAGCCTATGCCCTGTACCAATGCCTCCATATCACCAAAATCTCGAACATTCACTCCCTCTCAGTGATTGGGGACTCTCAAATAACCATAGGTCATGTACGCAAAGGGTCCCACCCCCCAAATCTCCACTTAAAAGCCATTCTCCAACGAATTTTGACAACACTCATTCTTTTCCGCAATATTTCCCTCTTCCATGTCCTCCGGCGAAATAATCAATTGGTCGATGCCCAAGAAAATACGACAATTGACCTGGAGTAAGGTTCGTTAGTGGTTAACAACATCACTCTTTATAAGCCCATCCCATGATCACATCTTTTGACTCCTAGCAGTCATCACCTCTGCCCACCCAATGCATCATGGCGGAATGGGCCTTGGTCTGGGTTGCATTTCCATCTAGTCATAAATTCCTCCCTCTGCCATCGACACCTAGCCACCCTCCCCCTCACCACAACATGTGTCATACCAGCTGCCAACAGTTGTCCCACCTCACCTCTCAACACCTAGGCACCCTCCCCCTCACCTCAGTGTGTATCTTGTGGAAATGAAGACTGGAGTGAGGCAAGCCTATTCAGCATGACATTCAGAGCGTACTGTGCATTGATTTCATGCGATGCGAAGGGTACCAACATAAGCAGCGAGAATGGTCGTAACTCATGGATAAATTTGGGAAATTGGTTATGTTTTATGAATCAAACAAGGGTGATGGCACATATCATAGCAGGAGCAGCTCATATCGTTGGTATTCTCAATCCTAAGAAGAAAATAGAAGCGTTCACTCCTCACCTGAGCATTGATACCTGCGTAATTCAGCCAGATAGTGCAAGGACTTTAGGCAAGATGAACATGCAAAATCAAAGAACGGTTTCAGTGGAAGAGAACGACGAAATGGTAATCACGGTACAGAACCTTCAATTTCAGCTTAGGGATCTTTCAACACATGTTTTATCCATCACTGATTTTACCATCCAGCACATGGGTGAGCAACAAAGAAACAGGGATGAGTGTGAAGCTTTAAGACAACAGATAGAGGCACTCCAATTTGTGGTTGGACCTACGTCACCCACAACTGCCTCGAATAATTTCATCTCCGATGAAGCCTTCTCACCAGAATCATGCTCATGATTGAACCTCAACCTGCGGCCTCCAACAGAGGAAGAATCCCCTGCACCAGATCAAAACAAAATCTAAGTGTATGCAGTGTTTTTTTATGCTATTACTAGGATCTTTTTGCATGGTTTTCACCGTATCAGTTCAAATGGGCTTTAGCATTTTAGTAAGCACTACCGCTTCTCTTCACTTCCTTCTTGGAGAATACAGGGGAATGAATTTTGAATTTTGCAACTCTTGTAACACAAACTATGTACTCTTCCTGCATTTGCTCGCAGTTTTTTAATATAATTTTTGCCCCGTTTCTGTTTAAAAAAAAAACGTCATCAATTCTTGGCAAGGGATACTTGTTATTAATGGTCATCTTGTTGAGTTGTCTATAGTATATGCACAAACTAAGTGTTCCATCCTTATTCTTCACAAACAAAGTTGGTGCTCCCTAAGGAGACACACTAGGCTGAATCTAACCTTTGTCCAACATCTCCTTTAGCTATAGTTTGATCTCAAGTAGCTTTGGTGTACTCATTCTATAGGGTTCTCTAGACATTGACACCGCTCTTTGTACAAGTTCTATTGAAAAATCAATATCTTTTCTTGGAGGTATACCTTATACCTCTTCTGGAAACACATATTTAATATAGGATGATCCTCTAGGCTTGGTTTATTATCCTCAACATAGTTCAACACTTGTATTGCATACAAAGGACATTCTTTTCTGCAATACTTCTTCACTTGAAGGGGTGATATTTTTCTCACTGAGACATGATTTGAATTCCTTGTAGGGTTCTTTCCCCCCCTTCCTTATATTCACATTCCAATGTTTTATTATAACAATCCAAATTGGATTTATGGGTAGCCAACCAATCCATTCCAATCAACAGGTCATAAGATCCTAAAGGGAGCATGTTTAGGGTTGCTTTGGTGGGAAATCCATTCAAAATGAATTGGCATGCTAGTATGACCTTTGACACCTTTATTTCTGTTCTAGTGGATAGCTATACCAGCCATGATTTAGCATGTTTTACTTGTTGCAATTTACATTTCTCAACAATTTGAGGGGAAACATAACTCAGATTAGAACCAAGGTCAATTAAAATTCAAACTCGATGGTTGGAAATCATACCTTCCATCTCCACCACTAAAGCTTGGTGGTCAGTTTTTCTATTATCCAGGGCTGCATAAATTTGCGGCATGATCCTAGCCACATCATTTGTTGTGGTAGCCTCCTAGATGTTGTAGATCCTCCTATTGTCTTGTTTCCTATGTGGAAATTCCCTCAAAAAATGTTCTTCTTCACATCCCCAACATTTCAAGGGTTCTCTCTTTGTATTATTTGTCTTTCTTGGGGTGGATCCAAAGGGTTTATTTCCACTTTGAGATCAAAAATTTTGTTGATACACACTCTTAGTAGGAAGGATCATCTTAGAGCTCTTCCTGTGATTCTTAAATCTTGATGATTTAAACCTATTCTTCTTGAATCCCAATTTACTTTTCTTCTTCCAATCCTTAAGAAGCTCTTCCTTATTCTTGAATTTCCCATAGCAGTACCTTGCCTTTTGAATAATTTCTTCTAAAGTATTAGGTTCATCAAAATCAATTTTGTCCTAGAAGGACTGAGGTAGTCCACTAATAAATCATTGCATCTTTATCTTTTCAACCTTTATGTAGGGAACATACCTCATCAGCTCAAGAAATCTGTTGATATATTCATCTATTGTGAGTTGTCCTAGCTTGAGTTCATAAAAATCCTTGGCATTTTCATCATAGTATCTTTCAGAGATATACTTCCTCTTAAAGTATTTCTCAAATTGTTTCCATGACAAATCCTTCTCTTGGATTCCTCTCACATTTCTAAGGTCCTCCCACCAAATGGAGGCCTTTCCATTCAAGTTAAAAATGGATATTTGGGCATTTAAGTTTTCAGAGTAGTCATGGACTCTAAAGTACTTCTTCAAGCCAAGTAGCCAAACTTCTGCTTCTTCCCCCTTTCTAATTTCTCCATCGAAAGTGGGTGGTTTTTCTTTCTTAAAATCTTCAGGGTCATGGCTCTTGGAATGTTTCCTCCTCTTTCTTCTCCTCTGAGAATGTAAACTAGTCTCACTGCTAGACAATTCCTTGGATTTGTCAGTTCCCTCACTAGAGTATTCTTTAGTTGAATCTTTGAAGTTAGCATCCCTCGACTCCATGTTGGGGCTTCTTTAAGGTCCTTATTCTTGTGTTGTTACTTTCAATACCATTTTTTTGTAACTCAGGTGGGCTATGGGTTTTCTTAGTATAATGTTTATCCACATTATTCACCATTGGTCCATGTTGCAACTGCCTATGTATGTCTGATAGGATTTGCAACAATACTGCATTTATTTCAATTTGTTTTTCTTGTTCTTTTATCATCCTTTCATTGTCTTCCTTACAACTTTGTAATTATGCCATGAGGCTTCTTAGATTTTCAACCAAATCCAAAGGGATTTCCACCACCCTCCTCTCATCAAATTCTTCTTCTCTATTATGGGAGCTTTCTCCCAAATCATGGTGTTTCACCATCCTTTACGTTGTTGTTTTCCTTGTTGTCCACTAACTATTTGAGTGATGATAACAACATTTTTTGTTATTTAACTATCTACTAATTTATGAACAACACTTGCAATTTGTAAGGTGAAATCATCTTCATTATTTGGCAACATTAGAAACACACAGTTCATATTTTTAAAACATGTAACCACAGTAGAAAGTTTCATTCCTTTCTTCAGTACTTAATAGATTTTCAATAAGCTCTTATGGATGGGGTAAGATAGGGTGTTACCCCTTAAAAGTTCTCTAATAAAATTTTATTCAACTCATTCATGATCCCAAGTAGGTCAAGTGTTGTTGCCTACTCTGATACCAATATGTCACACACCCAACGTATCCTTTTAAGGGATGGGGCATAAAATTTTATCTTTACTACTATTCCCTTGAATTTCTCGACACAAGGGAAACATTTCCTTATACTCACCGAGAGTTTTCCAACAACTATAAATTTGTCCAAAGTCGAATTATGGGTTGAAGGATAAGGCTTTCCAAAAATATTTGGGGCATTATTGGTTAAAGGCCACCCCATTGTCATGTGGCTCCACTTCATTTCTACCAATCAACGTAGATATGACATGACCGAAGTCATCATCTTCTATTGACGACTTGGTTGTTCTACAACACAGGTATTCCAATAGAGGACGAACACCTTCAGTAACCACTCACATAACCAGATCAAAGATCAACACACCGATGTTTTCACGTGGTAAAACCCCTACGGGGAAACATCCACAGCCCCAGCCAACGCGGCCACTTGGAGCTTTATTAATGCAAAGAAAAATATTACAGAGAGATTTTACAAGAGAGATTCTCACAATCGATCATCGGCAAATGACCCTCCATGCTCTTTAAATAGAGATCATGGACCAATCGGGTGTTAAGCCATGAATCAATGGCCGTTAAGATTGAGGA
>JASDQU010948902.1:41845-74561 GCA_032191745.1 Picea mariana
ACCTTACTGTTTTGTGGATTTCTGGAGGAAACCACCACCATTGATCGGTTTCGGTGTTGAGAGACACACCCTAGCCCATCGGAGATACCATCCAGGTATTTCACCGTTCTTTTCAGGAGAGATTATTGTGGAGGGCGCAGCTCAGCCAAGGAGGGCGCAAGTCATTTTGGAGATTTAGAGATCTGCAGTAGACCATGGTCCTGATTGTAGATTCATTCCGACCCAGTAGAGATCCAACCAGGGCGCTTCCATTGAGCCATTCATCATCAGATTCCGACGGTGGAATCTTGCAGATCGACCCATACAGCCATTTTGGGCGCAGTCATCCCGACAGACATTTGGCATTGCATGCAGGGGTTTCTTATCAGATTAGGCCAAACCCTTCCGACCCATTTCATCCTTGGACGAGACGATTGTTTTGAGCTATATAGCAGCAGATTCCGACGGTGGAATCCTTTGGGGCGCATTCAGTGCCCAAGGAGGGGCGCAAACCCCCTAGGGGTCTAGATCTAGTGCCGTAGAGGTCCGATCCGAGTTCCGTCAGACATTATTTCCAGTGTAGAGGCCAGGGCGCATTGATTGGAGCAGTTTCGAGTTCATTCTGACGGTGGATTCTTTAGATCGAGTTTTCCAGCTGGTAGCGGTTACCATACTTCCCTGGGATTGCTCATTTTTGCCTATCTATCCGTGAATGCAGCAGATCTGCTGTCTTCTTGCGGTCACGGGTATTTCTTTGTTATTTGATTGTATTCCAGTACAGATCCATGAGATTTGACTGACGTCTAGACTCTATATTTCAGTAGGCGATTTGTATTCCCATGCATGCACTATTATTATTCATGATATTGAGCAGTTGGCATTCTATACTATTGCATGCGTCTTTTTATGATTGTTAAACCTTCATTATGCAACATGCACTTGTAATAAACGACATGCAACCATAATAACCAACATGCAAACACTATAACCGAAGAAAATCTCAATCACCCAGCTAAAACGCATCCAGAAACCCCCAGTGTATCAGATCTGCACGCCAGAGCAGTAGAACAGTAGCAAATATCTTGATCAACCGGATTAGGGATATTTCAATATAATACTAAACTTGTGTTTATAATACTCATTATGAGGCCCAACTAGGCTATCATATCTTCGACTCGTTAGCTTACCTATTAGGTTGGGTTTCAACTAGTTTGACCTACCTTAGCCTAAATGTTAGCATATAAGGAAAAATCTATCTTAGAATGATTACTGGGAGATAAAATCACGTTATTGTTTCCTGAAAAAGCTTTTGACCCATCAATGTGGTAGAGGAAGATGACATAAAAATTGATGTACAATGCTTTACAGTAATTTGGACTTGGATTGCAGATGAAGAAATTCATCAGTGTTATTCCCACAAGGAGAATGAAATGATAAGTTGTAGGCAAGCAGCAGGCTGTAGAATTCACTTTGATTTTGCAATTATCTCGATTTAGATTTAGTCCATTAACTGTAGTATAGTGCACCTCATATGCAAACTTGCAAGTGCACAAATAGCATAAACTCATTTTTCATATAATACATTTATGCCCTCATACTTCACACCCTTTCTAGATCAACATCATTAAATTAACAAGATCAATATTGTCAATATAAATTGACCTTCTTTAACTAAATATTGAAGAATTCCATACTAAACATGTCTTCAGCACTTGGTAATATTTTCATCATTCATAAATGTCACATTCTTGTGAAGCAGAAACTGAACTTGGTGGCTATACCAGTATGTACTCTCACTTCCCAGAGGTTTTTTGTTGTGTAATTAATAATAACTAATAAGTCTATTTTAATGGATCTCTCCTTGGAATTCCTTATGAATCTTTTCTATGCTGCCAAAAAATTTTACCACCAGAAACGATTGACTCATTTTTAAGAACAACTCTTTTGATCATGTATCTTAGGAATAATGTAATGTAATATTTTCTGAATTCTCAACCTTATGAATATAGGCTGGGTTTTCAGGTCCCATACCAAACATACTTCTGCTAAAAGTTGCTGATAGAAGGTGGTTGTTTTGAAACAGAGTGAAAAGTTCAGGGATGTTTATATTGATTCTGAAAACATGCCTACATTCTCTAAAAGTCCAGGTACTTTCATGCGCTGCAATCCACCATAGATGATGGTACATACAAAACAAATTGAAATGGCATCATTTTTTATTGTATTCCACAAGACTTACTTATGCTGATGGCGATGCAGATGGCAATCAATCTTGTGGATGCTCTCAGTTTGAGACTTTACAAAGTCAAATTTCAGATATGCAGCGCATATCAAATCAAACCTCAAAAAGGCATACATATGGTATGGATAAAGGCAGCTGTATAGGAAGTCAAAGGAATTTACCTTACGGGCTCATTTCTGTTGTGCAGCACCATGGGAATTCAGGAAGTGGGCATTATACTGTTTATCGCAAAGTAAGGGTTACAAAGGAGCTCACTGAAGATCCTTCATTGTCCACAATGAGTAAGACAGGTTATTCACAAATTGCAGCATTCATGGACCAAGATGAGAAAATAAACTCTGAAGACAATGCATACCCCAGAATGGGCGACAAAACTCTGCCTAAAAGTAACTCTGAAATCATTTGGTTCAGAATTTCTGATTCTGATGTGGAGAGAGTGACAGAAAAATGTGTTCTTGAAGCAGAAGCAAGCTTACTTTTCTATGAAAAGCTTGAGGATGCTGAATGATTCAAAAGATCCATTACTTTCCTTCGTAATTTCACTTAACCTTCCAGGCACCATCTTTTCAATCTCACAAGACTTGGATAGCTTCTCTGTCCTCGTGGTCTACTGGAGTTGAGATTCAAGTTTGGTTTTTAAGTACCTGATTTGAAAGTTTTTGGAGATATTCTTGAAGTAATTTAGTCTTTCAGAATCTGATAGACTGCCGAGATTTGTTGGAAGTTAATTTCTTTCTCCAATGTTTCTTGAAGGTCTGGTTGTTGTGGCATTACTCAAAGGCAAGAAACCAGATAGGCAGATGACAATGGACGTGCATCAGAATGAGTGTAATAGTTGGAGCCCTTCAGTGTATTCCAATCTATTCTGGGGAAAATAATTCTATAATATTTTAAAATTTGGTACTATCATTTATTGAGATATCTGAAAATTTCCTGGCCCATCAGCTCAATTAATGGCTAATCAGAATTACAAGGAGAGCGATTTGTAAACTGCCGTGGATATTCCACTGGAACAATTTGTCACACCAGATCTTACAACATTTTGCAATCTCTTATTATGCAATATTTTACTTTATATTTAGATTTAATATTACTAGCTTAGCACACAAAACACTGAAATAAATTGGAATTGAAATGGAAGCTACTAAGCAAATAACACACCATCCACACAAATGAACACAAAATGTATTATGGGAAAACCCAATACGGGAAAAACCCAACTAGAAGGTGCGGTCTATGCCTTGCTCTTTTCTTCTCAGTTATGAAATGCAAATACAAAGAAAGTGCACTCACTATAGAGTTACCATGGACATTGTGCCCTGTATGGCTGCCACAAGATCTACTTTCTCTATTTTGCTTCAATATCCCACTCCTAGATCCTTTGCTCAACTATGGAATGACAAACAATACAATAAGAATGGAACCCCCTCCTATCCTAGCGGCTTAGTAATATGGTCTAATAGTCGCCAGGGTTAGGGTTAGGGTTTTTGACCCTCTAGAATCTTTTTGAAAGTCCACATGTGACTAGCTCCACACATGTGAATAATGTGAGTTGACGTAGCATCCAATCGATATCATGGTGGTCAATAGGATAGGTCAACTTGCGGGAGGGTTAACTTCCTCATACGAATTCCTATTGAGGTGATCTTCACGCTGTTGGAAAGCTATCAATGTGTAGAACAATGTCAAGAGGTTGGGAAGTCTGTTTGCAAAATTTTGACCCCCCAAAACACCAATACATGTCTCAAACAAGCCCTAGAAGTTTCTGGATCCCAAATCACCAAAGTGGAACTTGCCCCTAAAATGGGCCCTACAAGCTAATAGCTCCATTTTTTCCACCCATAAAGTATCAAAATAGATGTCAAGTTATATGATGATCCATTTTGAGTTAGAGAGTCTCATTGTAAATAGTAGAGACATATGCAAGTTCAACAACTTGACAACTCACTGGGAGTTGCTGATATAATAGCTCTTTGTAACTCAAAGTCCTTATTTGATGATTATTGTATTGTTGTCATATTAAGAAAACTACGATGTTGTCATGATAGGTTTACTTTTGATGTTCAAAGCTATTTGAGATGTGTAGATTGTTCATATACTTGCAACAGATTTCTCATAGATGTATTTGTGACAAACAATTATCAATAAAACAATGATACAAAGGTGTGATACACTCAATTTATCAAGTTCAAGTAGAAGCTCCTAATTATGTATATGAAATATCATCTTAAGAGATTTGGCAAAATCTCTCAAGTAGGCATTTAGTTGCTAAAATGCAAGACCTTTAATTATACCGTTGTGTGGAATTCATGCTTTACATGGAACTTTTAAGAGTTATTCCATTAGTATCATATTGCTTAGATGCTTAGGCGAACATTACGATTTTGATAATGCTGGTAGTTGTTGCCCACTAGAGATACTATATAATGTTTCTAGTAGGTTATAGTACACTAGTTATTCCATTTCAATAATGAGTTGAATGATCCTAAGAAGCCACGGTTTGTGGTTGTTGGTTTTGGTGCACCAATTTTGAAATCTAGGTTAGGAGGAGGATATGATGGGTCACCCTAGATCTTGTTACATTGGTCATGATGCTATGTCCCTATTATGAGGGGATGATACCCCTCATAACATGGATTATAACTATAATGGGTGGTTGGCACTTCCTTGTAATAGGTAGATTCTTGTTAAGGGGATGTTGACCCCTATAAACAAGGGGGTTTCTTGTCCCATAAACAAGGGGTCTCATTCATCAATTTGTTGTGTAGCTAGGCTGTGACCTTGAAAAATAGATTATTATTATTGTTATTATTATTGCTTTTAACCATAGGAATTGGTAACTGGTAGGTTTGATCTAGGCTAGGCTCGAGATCAAGCCTACTGGATGCCACTATAACCCAAGAGTATATTCAACAACCCACAAGCCAGATATACCAATAACTTGTGACTTATCAAGGGATGAGGTGTCCTAAGGCCTCCCAGAGTGGACCTCTATCCCAGGGGTTGTCTACCCTTCTAGCTTTATCACAACGGGCCAACATGTCCACTTTGAGTGAATTGAACCCAGATGGGGAGGATAATAGACATGCTATCCAACCACCAGGGCTATAAACTTGGGACAATAGATTATTATTATTATTATCATATGCAAGTCATTGTTAAATGGTTCCTGTAACAAAGAACTAGGGACATACCCATAGTAGGGGACACACCCCAAATCTTGTCGTGGTTTGCAAGGTGCATCATCTCACACTAGTGTAGGTGCATGTGTGTGTACACCCGAGGAGCAAGTTTGTGCACCTTGGCTATAGGATCAATGATCTTACTAAAAGAGACATGGCATCTAGAATGTTTTAACTATTAGCCATTGATAAGAAGCAAAATTCTTTTGGTGTTCTTATCTTTGCTTGGCAAAAAATTAAAATATGAGATGATGATTCATAAGCACATGTTATCATTCAAAGCAATAAAGTTTATTGTTCAAGTAAACTGTAACATGTATATACATAGTGTTATGCCATAATCATATACTTGGTCATCTTTCTCCAAGATTATGTTAATAGACATCATAATGCCCACCTCGAACTTAATATAGATTTATCTTCTACATTTAATTGTAACTCTATTGGCAGTTTATGCCCAACCTAATTATGCAAAAGATGCTTTTGCCCAAACAAGTCATGATTGGTGATCTAAAAATCCTTAGATGTCAATTTAAGTCATAAGCATACATTATTCTTCTTTGCAAAGACTTCCTTCTCACATAAAATGACTATCCTCCTCATCAAAGAGGTTTCACAACATGTAGCTCATTGTTCCATCCTAGAACTTACAAGGCTCTCACATAAAGTGGCTATTCTCCTTTTCAAAGARGTATCACAACATGTGGCTCATTATCCCATCTTGGGAGTTACAAGGCCCTCTCAATAACGACCTTTTGATCTGCTACATAGAACTCAAGTGTGTATGTCACTGTCAACTTCGCCTCGAAAAAATTGAAACTTTTCACTGTAAACACTCTATAGTTCCATAGATGCCCATTGACACTCCATTACATATTGACTCGTCTTGGGATTGACTTCTTGTTCTACTGCTCAATTGCATGTGTAACTGTCACCATTAGCGTCGCCTTGGAAAGCCAAGACTTTTGACTGTAAACACTATAGTTCCATAGATGCCCAATGACACTCCATTACATATTGGCTCGTCTTGGGACTGACTTCTTGTTCTGCTGCTCAACCACAGGTGTCACTGTCACCATCAACGTCGCCTTGGAAAACTAAGACTTTTGACTGTAAACACTCTATAGTTCCATAGATGCTCAATGACACTGAATTATATATTGACCCATCCTGGCACTGATTTATTGTTTTGTTGCTCAACCTTAGGTGTAAGTGTCGCAATTAGCTCTGCCTAAAAAATTTGAGACCTCTGACTATAAACACCCTATGACTCGCATAGATGCCCAATAGCACTAAAATGCAACATAACAAAATCAATTCGCTCGACATTTAGGCATGACCGAACTCTCATACAATAGAAGTTGCTTCGAGTTCTTGAAAACATAACCCCCTTTGCATACAAAGTGAACTTGCTCTGAGTTCTTAGCAACTTAGCCATGTGTACAATAGAACTTTTACAAACACAAAAAAAATTCGACTCGAAACTTGGGTATGATCGAATTGCCTCATACAACAGAACTTGCTCCGAGTTTTTGACAACATAGCCCCCCTTTGGTGCAATGGTCAGGCGCTTGTTTATATAGCGGAGGTTGGGGGATCGAACCCCACCCGACCCACTATATTCCGRGTTGGCAATAACTAAAACATAAATATATTATTCCCCATTTGGTTAACCAACATAATTGGTTGGCACATTGGTCGGAGCATTGGAATATGGGGGCGGAGGTCATGGATTCGAATCTCCAGAGCTTCCCCCATTTGACATATACCACAACCACTTCACTTTAAATAGAAACTTTCGACTAACCATAACAAGATCTGCATGTGGCCTAGTGGTTAAGTTGTTGGTTTGTTACTTTGGAGGTCTCGGGTTCGATTCCCTTCGGTCATTACATAATTTTTTTTGACATAAGCCATATTGGCCAAATTCAAAGTGCCATGTGCACCATTTCATTGGTCCATGTGTCACTTTTCGACTGGTCCACTTGTTGCATAGTCACCTGCCCAGTCACTACCACGTTAGTGCACAATTACTTGCCATGTCAGCACACAATTAATGCCATGTCGACCTGCTACCTCATTCGTTGTATGCCCAGTCAGCCTGCCATACTGCCACCTGTATTTCCACGTCAACTTGTCGTACTGCCATGTCAGCTATCCATATAATGCCACGACATCATCTGTACAATGTCATGTCAACATCCGTACAATGCACATGTCACATCCGTACAATGCCATGTCAACATCCGTACTGCCATGTGTCATCCTTCCAGTGATGCCATGTGGCACCTTCTTTTGTCCTTTTCTCTGTATTTGCCAAAAATTCAAAAGGCCATAACTTCCTCATACGACGTATGTTTGAGTCCGTTCAAATTGCATTGGAAATATCTCGTCGAGCTCAATGCAATGGTGTCATTTTCATCAACATTTGAGACTGCCAATTTTTGAGCATTCTCAGATCCACCTGGATCAACTGGTGACAAAATAAAACAATAAAACATAAATAGTTTGGTGAACAACATGCTTGGAAATGTGTAGTTTTCCATGAAATCAAAACCATAACAAAATGATTAATCTCTAGGTAGAGATTGTTTGTTAATTACTTCATAATTACCTTGAAACAAACTACTAGAGAAGCAATTTGCTATCCAACAAGATCCACAATGATTATGTAATTTGCAATTGCTTTCTTTAACATAATCACATCATCGAGTAAAAGATCGCAAACTATTGAATTGTTTGCATAGAAAGGACTAATCACAAGTTCTAAGTTGGAAAACTTGGAACTTAAATTGATTTAAACTATGGACTTTGAATACTTAAAACAATTGACTCATTTTGTATTTTCAAACAAAACAAATCAATTAGGGCTCAATTCTAAGTTGCAATTGAAAAGTTACATACTTCAGAGTAAATGCTCTCTAAGAAGGCCATGAATCCCTAATAGAGTGGACATATGAGAGCTCAACCTATCTACAATTCTAATAGGCCACCCTGTTTATGTGAGAACCAACTTTTCTTGAGTATATTTCTTTTCCTTGGAAGTAACTCCCTAGGAAACTCTTAGGCACTGCCCTCTATTCTAAGGAGGGTAGTTAGTGTAAAGTAGATGCCATAGATTTAGCGACAATGTCTTCACAAGAATGGTACCAATCGATTGAGTTATCCCTCGGGGCTCACCTTGCTTGAATATACGTATTAAAGGTTATCTCTTTTTAATCATTCTTATATTAGTCTCTCATCTTTTAAGACAATTAAGAGGAATAGTAATGATAGTAGCAAATTGAATGCTCCTTATGACAACTACCCTCATTTATCACAACTACCTATGTATGGATGATGCCATTGTTGAGATCACAAGAGAGGGAGAGAGAGAGAGATGGATCAAATGGAACCACCAAGAAACCCTAAATCAACATGAGCCATAAGAACATCATAAAGAAAAGATGAGATGAACCCATGAACAAGAGAAACACAAGATATGGTGCTCGCATGCTAAAGAATCATATCCATTGACTAAATAATCAATCACTATGATGATATGATACAAATGAGAGCTTGAGTTGTATATTTATACACAATTCAAGTGAAAGAGTCCCTTTGAGAGGAGATGCTTAGCCATAAATGATCACATGTGAATATTACTATCATTCCAACACCCCCCCTTAATCTTATCATGGGAAAATGAAGAAGGATGATCAAGTACAAAAGGAGGAGTGGGCATACCTAGCTCAATAGAGATACAACCATAGCTGAAAATATAAAGGAGATTGGGCATGAGATGGGCCAACTCAAATAGACACGTGGATGGGTATGTAAAGACTCAACCATCATCATATAACTGCACAATTCCCGAGGAAATGTCACCATTGAACTACACATCATATAGAGACACGATATTAATCTAGCACACATCTAATAACAAAGTTGAAAAGGTGCAGAAGTACAAGAGAGAAAAACGAGTGGGTACACCAAAACTCAATGTAAAGTCAATGATAACAAGAAGAAGAGAGAGTGGGTATGTGACGACCCAACTCAATACAAAAGTGGACTCAGTAAACTAAAAGAGTGTTGCCACCAAATTGCTCATCTATTGGAGAATTTTTTTATCGACCCACTCATCCAATGGAGGGTGGGAAGACATATCCATGCCATGCTGCACACCTAATGGGAGAGTGGTATTTCTGAACTACTCATTTGATGGAGTACTGGAAGAAATAACTTGTATAAAAGTGGAGAATGTAGCCATCGATTTTCTCAATTTCTAGAAATCACTGTCATTGACCTGCTCCTCTAATGAAGGAGGGTGGGAAGGCATATCTCTGCCATATTGTTCATCTTCTGGGAGTGGTACTACAAAACTGTCTATCTGAAGAGGTGTTGGAAGAGACATCCTATATAGGAATGATGAATGCAACAATTGATTGACTCATTTGCTGGAAAACATTGTCACTAACCTACTCATCCAATGGAGGGAAAGAATATATGTCCTTTCCATGATGTGCATCTATTGGGAGAGTGGTATTGAATTTTCCATTTGAATATGCGTCAAAAGAAACATCGTATAATAATGATGAGATAGGAGTACCCCCCTCAAATAAGATCATGTTGTTGCTGAAGTCAAAATGAGAAGATCCAACTCCATGTATATGAAAGAGCTTGAATACGACCAAGCATGCTCAAATACAACATGTGTCTGGGTTTATGGATACTCAATGCATGTGCAACTAAGAGAGAAAAGCTCGGAAGGAAGCTTGAATATAAGATGAGAGTAGGTTTATAAATACCTAGTGCCTCACAAAAAGTGGTTGTGGCCAAAATATCGAATATAGGCAGTTGAAATACATGTGATAGTTGGTGGGTGGATAACCAACTCGAAAAAATGGTTGATTGTCGCTGGAATAAAGAAGTGAGAGGATTAATGAATACCCATCTCAACATAGTGTGAACATATGCACAACATCCTCCTTGAAGATGGATATGAGCCCAGGAAGATAAAGCATTAGATAACACCTTCCTATTGTAATGTTGAGTGTGGGCCATTTGAAAATAGAACCTCCCCAAAACACCATAGTACCAATACCAATACGGCTCCACAACCATGCAATGAAGGTCTCTATGGGAGATTTAAAAGGAGCCACTAAAGTGTGCTACATATAGGATGTCCTATAAGGACAAATATCATAGTGTGAAGGACAAAGATCCACACAATCAAATTGATCCACTAAAATAAGTTGAGAATCATTAATAAAATAGAGTGGGACAAATTTTACAAACTAGTAAGTGGAAATTGCATTGAAGGTACTAAGAGGGGCCTACCTTCATAAATAAATGAACATGACTATGAATCACTGTTGAAATATGAGGAGTAGGTCTTGTTGGATTTCTATTTTGTCATCCTTTGCATCATCAATTAGCCTCCTTTTTGACCAATTTTCCCTATTTCCGCACTTGATCCCTATGCCTATTATCATATTTACTCATACTTATGAAGCTAATGCATCTAACAAGCTTGATGAGGTAAAATGTTGTTAATGTTTACGATTTTCTTTGTTTCTAATGATTAGAAAGGATTTGGATTAATCTTGTTGATGACATATACTTTTAGTTAAGCTCCTTCCAAGCTTGAAGAGTTCCAACCCCCATAGTTCACTTCCTGCTACTCTAGTTCAATTCTGGTTCCCATCATCATCGATTATCATACTTCCGCTTGTCCAAATGGGAATCAACCACATGATTTTTGGATATAGAAGGACCAAGATGGTGATGTGTTCACTAGTTTGCACCTAGTTTCCTCAAGATGAACATAATTCTTTGGTCAATGTTTTCAGTCAAACTCATGCCAGATTAGCAGAGACATATTTGTAGTGTCATTTGCAAGCAAATAAGGGAGAATCTCGAAAATCGAGGACATGGGTTTTGTGAAGAATGAGCCCAATTAGGTGACATGCAAGCATGATTTCTAGAGAATCCATGATTTAGGAGATATGTGTGTTTCTTCAAAACATATTTTCCTAGATCCACTGCTGCAATTGGTTATCAAAATCATTTCATCCAACCACGAGTATTCCAGATCCGATTTGTAAACACGTGCACTATTTTATAGATAAATATGTTTTACAAGATCCATAGGTTTTGGAGATTAAAGATTTCATTTGTATTGTGTAAATACTCTATCATGAGAGCTTACAAAACACAAATTGGATATGATATTGAACCTCTGTAATGTTGTATTGCTGATTTGAGACTAATACAAAGTTTTGGTTAATTGCCAATTTCATGTGTTGAGTATTTTAATTATATAAGTTCAGTTATGTAGATTTCTCCAACAACGTTCACCAAGCCAAGAGGGCTCCCTTGGTGAGGAGTGCATTGCTTTTATTTCAATTTATCATTTGCGTGAGTTTAATTTCTATTATTTCCTTTCTTGCAAGTTTTCCATTTCAGTTACGATTCCCGTTTTAACACACATAAATACTATTGCACAAAATTTGATTGAATAAATATTGTTTTATTTGAATTACAGAAACCTTCATTAAACGATATGATCGAAAGCGTGTAATTATTTTGCAACTAATAATCCAATAGGTTAATAATTTTAGGTGCTTAGAATCATTTATGTGGTTTCTTAGTAGACCTGTTTATTTAATATCATAATAATAATAATAATCTATTTTTAAGGTCATGGCTAAGCCACACCAAATTGGTGTATGAGAACCCCTTGTTTGTGCGACAAGGGACCCCCTCCGCCCAACAATTTGACTGGTAAAGTCTACGAAGGTATACATACCCTACCCCCCTCTGGATTTGAATTTGTGACCTATTAGGAGGAAACACATGTTCTTAACCATTACATTTACTCTATTTTCTGTAACTAAGTGTTAGTACTGAAAGTCACACTTTGACTACTAAAGTGTAAGCTCAACACCCATCCGGATGATAACAATAAGTTTTTATGATAAGGTGGCAAATCAAATAAAACTCAGGAAAATAATGTCAATCACAACTCACTCCATACAATATGCACCAATAAATAAGGCTTTGAGTAACTTAGATCAGGATTTAAGAAGTAAAGTGGATATGTGGAAGACTGAATAAGAAAAATGTAATACACCTACAATATACATTAGTAGTACTGATAGACATATGAAGAAAAACCCTYTGAAACAAGAACTTCTTATAGTCAAAGAGGAAACTCTGATATAATTATAAACATTATCACAACAGATCCTCCATTGCAACAAAGATATAATTAAGTCAATTGCAACATTCAATAGACTGCAATCAGAATTAGATAGAAACAAGATGATAAGGAAAAAATGGTTGATTTCTATTATTCAAAGTGTCTTAGGTCTGGTACATACAACATAAGATATCTCTGTTACAAAGACACCATCAAAATATGAGTCTTTCTCTAACCATTCAAACCTTGCTTCAAACTTACAATGCCTATCTTATATCCTAGGATATCATTGACAACTTTACAATTTGAATAACCACTCCTTCATAGGATTCCTATGCCTAAAGGTGGCGTGACAACAATTGTTCAACATAAATAAAACAAAATGCTAAAATTTAGGCTAATGTTGGCAACGTCTTCAACATCTTCTTTATGACTGATGAAGTGTCCCATTGAGTGCATCTCCCTTTGGCAGGTGGCCTCCCAGCTCATAACTGACCATCATGCAATTGACTTGCATCCATCTTTGACACCTGGCAACAATTGCTCCCTTAAAAACTCCAAAACATGAGTTCGTAGCACCTGTCTGTATCAGCCAGTTTGCAGCGCCAGGTGTTGCGAAATTTCCTATAGTAGCTTATTTCATTTGATAAAGAATTAAAGTGTTCCAAAAACTATCTCCAGTGCCCCAAACTATTGTAACAACTTATGATCTTGGTACATGACTAGAAGAGAACATACCAGGAGCTAAACATGGTTTGTAAGGCATAACCATCCTCAAAATTTAAAAAATGCATAAACATGAAACTTGTCAAAAACTGATATTGTTTAAGGAGATTTAATTTCTTCATTTTTTAACTCTTGAGCTTCTCTTAGTAGCAACCTTAGCCAACATGTCCAGATTTCTCTTAGCTAATTCTTCTTTGAAAGGTTGAAGTTATGTCTTTAGATTTCTGATTTGATCTTGGTGAGCTCTGTTTTTCCTGTAGAGATTTCTGAGCTGTCCGTGGAGGGGTAAGAATCTCTTAGATAAGAAATTAGCCTTATCAATGTTCTCATGATGCATATCTAACATTTCCTTAATCTCTCTCTTGGAATTTGAATCTTCCTTTTTCAAACTATCAATCTCATCTATTGCTTCCTTGAGCTGCCTCCTGAGCCTCTTAAAAGTGGTATTGCTATCTTCTTGAGGAGTAGYGATATCAACAATTTCAACAGACTTTTCAACAAATATATATTTACCTTTCCYGTGGGCTGAAATTCCTACTCCATCATCCTTCACAGGGATTTCTTGCTTGGTTGTTGCTCTGCTAAGAGGCCTCCTAGCTTTGACCTTGTCAGCTGCAAYGGGTGAAGGAAACACCAACTTTCTGCCTCTTAAACCTGTAGATCTACTTGAAGGAAYGTTTGCAGAAGTGGGATCTGTCACAGGTGAAGTTTCCCTATGTGAAGGTTGTGAAGGCCCTCCTACTTCTGTTTCCTCTATAGCTTTGTCATCTTTACTAGTCATAATACCCCTTTTCCTCTTGCTGGCCTTTGAACACACAATCTTCTTTACAGGAATATGACTTTGTATCTTTGGCTGTGGAGTAGGGGCAATGTTTAGCTGAAACTGTGATGAAGTAAGGAATGATTACCAATTAGTGTTTTTGTTCCTCAATTCTTCCATCACCAACATCTTTATCAGGAAAGAATGGAAGACACTTGTGTCTACTTTTTTTGATTTAGCTTAAACCCTATCAAACATTTTTCCAATGCTTTTAAATAGGTAAAATGAGAGGTTCATAGCTTCTTTCCCTGTGAAATGTAGCACCAACCTTATATGTTATGGTATATCATGTTAAATCTCCCTTCGCATGTGAAATACCTCTGGATAACATTCAATATTTTGTCAAAACCTTCAAGCATATGGTTACTAGGGATCCCTTTGGACAAGTTGTCCTCCTGATACTAGGGTTTAAGAAATTCCTTGGAGAAAGCAACATTTAATGTCATAGCCTTGAACCATTTTTCTCCATTATTGGGTATCTTTGTTACAGCTGAGATGGACAGCTCTGAAACTTCAAATTATAATATTCCCACCTTGGTTTTAGTACCATCAAAATTCAATGCAAACTCTCTAGCCACCTCTGGATGCCCCCTCTGCATCTTTTGACAGAAATTGATGCAACCTACTCTTTGAAGGGCCTCTTTGATCAAAGGTTCAGAATCAAGTAATTGCATGTCATAGGGATTTGTTCTCACTATTTCACGTCCCTTATGAGTTTTCTTATGTTGTTGACTATCCATATTGATGTTAAGGAACGGTTTCTATGAGTTGTAATAATGGGTAGATGTATGAAAACAAGAAATATAAGAGACTAGGGTTTTGATAGCAAACTATTTTCAATTAGGTTGACCTTGTACATAATTTTTACACAGCTCACTTTATGCACATTCAAGAATGAGACATGTCATTCTTAAAACACGAGATATAAAGAAAGAGAACTGGAATTTATAATAAGAGGGAGACACCTGTGAATTCTCTGCTTAAAACATGGTTTTCATGACAATACAAGTATAATTTAATAGCATGATAATGCATGCAATCTTTAAACCTAGTTCGACAATTGATCAACCAAAAAATTCAAGCTGAGATGGGTCCAGAGTTACTATTTTAAATTTGAGCTTGCAAAATATGCAGAAGAAGGGTTTTCAATAAAATCAGAACAAAGGATTTGTAGCGCTGAATTTGCAACACATAGTTCACAACGTTAGAGCAGAGGGTTCACAACGCTGGGGAATATCAATGGAGCAAATGAATTCTGAGTAATAGGAAAGATAGATGCGATATTAGAGGTCGTTAGGTTTAATGAGCAATATTTAGAGCATGAAGGGAATGAATTTGAAATCAGGCAACAACAAAATAGAACAGTTCACAGGGTCGAGGGGTGAAACCAACAAAAACCTCTCCTTCAACCTTTAAACAACGTGTAAACTCTTATGGAGTACTTGGTGCACTTGTTCTTGATGTTGATGTCGTTAAATTTGAACAAGAATTTCTTCAAGTAGTCCAACCTCCAACTCTCCCCTTCAGCCAGTTCCCAGGGCGAGTTCACAAAGACTGTCTATAGCACCAGGTTCACAGTGCCTAGCTCAAACACGATTTTCACACTTGGAGGAAACTATTAGAAAATTTTATGACATAATCCTTGAGAATTTGTTTAAAATACCAGCTCTGAAAACAATGATATCTTCTTTGACACGATCCATAAATGCAAGGATGGCAATGAATGCATGGAGTACTTTTGAATGCGCTGCAAACTCTCCTAGTGAGTTGGCAACACACAGATCAAATATGATTTGACAACTAAACAAATAAAAGGTGATAAAGGAGGATCTTGCGTACAACATGGAGGTGTGACATGTCAAGGTGATGATGGAGAGTTTCAAAGATGTTACTCATGAAGGTTTATTCAACTTGTCATGATAACAAAGACATAACCCAAGGAATCTAGATCAAAGGCAAACTAACCTTAGCTTATTTAAATCAAAATTTGAAATATGACTATAGCAAGAAGTCATAAAAACCTATAACTTAAGAAAACCTATGACTCAAAATCAAAATTGGAAAATGATTTTTGACCCTTACAAATCTATGTGTTAACGTCTGGCTCCATAGGGGATGGCATGCTCCTTGTGAGTTGCTAAGAACATGCAGGTTTAGTGCCTTATCCAAGGGCTATGTGGTCATTATTTAAAGAAAACAAAAAAACTAAAAACTGATATTTACAATGAAAGGAAAACCACTCATGGCTTTAAGAAAATTATTTCTTCAGAAAATTCCCATTGACTGGGCCACCAGAAAATTCAGTATCTTCTAAGCTCTGCAATTTGAAAGTGTATTTTGCAAAACTTTATAAATATTGAAAGGACCAACCCAAAAGGATTCAAATTTACCATGTTTACCCTTTTCTTTCCTTTGAGCATCCCATTTGAGCACCAGGTCTCCCAGCTCAAAAGTTTCCACCTTCACCTTTTTGTCAAAAACTTCTTTAATTTTTCTATTGATGGCTCTGTGCTTTATCAAAGAGTTTCTCCCTATTCTACTATACTTCCACTAGATGATGCATCCTTCTGATCATTTCATTTGGTTCTCCTTGTTGGTCTTGAAGAAACTTTTCCACAAGTAAGGCTAGTTGAGTAGGAAAAACAATTTCAATTCCATAGACCATTTGAAATGGAGAAGTGCCAATTGATCTCTTGGTAGTTACTCTATCTTCCCATAGAGAAAAGTTCAGCTTTGAATCCCAAGATTTTTTGTTATCCTCCAACAATTTTTTGATGATTTTTACTAGACTTTTGTTGGACGATTCTAACAAGCCATTACCTTGATGGTAATAAGGAGTAGAGTGAATGAGCTGGATCCCAAAATTTTCACAAAACTTGATTAGAGGTTCATCTTTAAAGGATGTAGAATTATCAGTCACAATCTTGTTAGGACAACCAAACCTCGACAAAATATCTTCCAAGAAGCCAATAACCACTTTATGTGTCGCATTTCTTGTGGGAATGACTTCTATCCACTTGGTGAAATATTCAGTAGTAGTCAGGATCCAATGATGCTGACCACTTGAAGCTAGATGGATTTCTCTAATGAAATCTAATCCCCATTGTTGGAAAGGACCAGATACCATTATGGGCTTTAGAGGAAAATATTTTAGATGTTGCTTTCCTGAGAATTTTTGACATTTATCACAGGCCCTGATGTTTGTTGATATTATGGTAGCTGCGGGAGGTATTTACCTCCACGTGTAAACCTGACAAGGTTAGAATACTCTGGGAAGCAAGAAGAAACCCTAATGAGTTGGCTAATAAACCTAGAAGACTTGTCGGCTCAAGAAGATAGTTTATATTAGGTTATTAGCCTCCAAGAGAAGAAGTCAACCATAAATAATAATATATACTGAACAGACAGATACCCAGAATGAGAAGTTGGCCTAGGAAGTTAGCTAGAATGAGTACAGGAGGCCAGTTCTCATTCTGGAAGGCAGTCTCAAAATTGTAGAGCAATACTTGTGCGCACTGTAGTGCCCAGTTTTGTGTGCAGGTTTGAGGAGAGCTGTTGGTGCAGCTGCTACAACTAGCAGTTATGTTTTATCTTGGAATATCTCTTGGCTAGGCTTTGGACTATTTGATCATCTCTTTTTGGTGTGCTATCCTTGGGGAAAGGTGCGCTACCCTTTGTTTGGCTATCTAGCCTAGGGTTTGCTTCTGGAGTGATTTTTCTGTCAAGGTTAAGGTGCTTGGAGGGTGGCTTCGGCCTATGGTTGGGTGACAATAGAGATATTATCAATGGTAAAATGAGCACATCCATTATATTCTAACAGGCTATGGGCCCACACCTCCTTCATTCAGTCTAACCGCTGGAAGGAAACATAGACGTGAGGATATTAAGCTCGTTGAAGAACTGTCGCTAGGGTTTCTAGCAGGAGTAGTCACCATAGCACTGCCGCTAGGGTTACTAGCTGGTGCAATTGCAGAAATCCTAATCCTCTTGTTGCGGCACCTTAAGTGAAGGTATTGACCTAATCTTTGGATAGATCAGTGCGCCTTAGCCTAAAGCATCTCCTAGTACTCTCAACAAGCCAAGACATCAAGTTTGAGTTTTTGGTCAAAACTAGGGTTTGACCAAGTCAAAGTAGCCATGACTTATTCTATGAAGTCATAGAACAAGTTATATGGAGCCTCTAACTTCAGAGCATGGAAGACAAGGATTGACCTCATCCTTGCCAAGAATAAAGTGCTAGATATCGTGAAACCAGAGTTTGAAGAAGGAAAAGAGAAGGAACCGCAAAACGTTGCAGTTATGGAGAAGTTCAAAGACAGTGACATCAATGCCATGAGTATCATAGTGGACTCTATAAAAGACCACTTGATACCCTACATCTCCCATCTTGACTCATCAAAGAAGATGTACGATGCCATAACAAACCTCTTCTTAGTAAGAAACATTGGACAAATAATGAGTGTGAAGAATGAGCTCTGTGACATGAAGATGAATGATGATGACAACATAACATCATACTTGTGAGAATCTCTCAGTTAAGAGATTAACTACAAGCTATGAAGAGATCATCTCAGAGAAGGAATTGGTAAACATAGTACTCAATGGTCTTCCCAAGACGTGGGATGCATTTGCCACAAGCATGAACACAAGGAAGGAGTATCCGACATTTGAAGAACTTTGGACTTGCTGTGTTCAAGAAGAATCAAGGATCAATGCAAAAGACAAACCCCAAAAGAAGTATGATGATCAAGCCTTCACAACAAAATTCAATAATTTCAGGAACAGAAGGAAGTTTGGTTCAAGGAGGAAGACAAATCAAGAGAAAGATACTTCAGAAATACAATGCTTCAACTGTCGAAAGTATGGTCACTACAAGAATCATTGTCCCAAGCTAAAGAAAAGGAAGGAGAAACCCGAAGAATCAGTTGTTGAAGAAAAGGAACCTACAAAGAAGACCAAGCAGGATGAAAGAGACTTCTTCTTTTGAAGGTAACAATACTCTTCTTAGTTCTTGTACATATCTTGTATATCTATCTCCTGGAAGATAATGTGTTCCAAGAAGAACTATACCTACGGAAGAACAACAAGATAAGGATTGATATCATTAGATAATACATGAAAGGATGAAATACATCAAATAAATCATGTGGAAGCTATTGCAAGATAAGCCAAATCAATCATGAAGAGTCTTAGAAGAAGCAAAGACAGAAAGAAGTTAGCAATCAAGAGGAAATTGGAGAAAGATTTATGACGTTTTGTAGAAGACAACAAGACAGAAGCATGGACTTTGTTAGACAGAGAGAGCCAATTATATATTGTAGAAGACACTAAGGATGCAGACAAAAGCATGGACTCTGTTAGACAGAGGGAGCCGATTATATGCACTTATACATGAAGAGATAATTAGGAGGGAGCTAATCCTACGATCCATTGAAGATGATGAAATATTTATCCATGGTAGCATCCACGAAAGACAATATGTGTTCAGTTCAACTGCAGAAGAAGACTTCTTCGAAGAGAAGCCTTAAAATATCCATGGTTGTCCATTCACATCCGTGATCCTATAATGAAAGGAAGAAGTGAAATCTTTAGGGCATGGAATCTATAAGAAACTCCATGGACCCAAGAAATAAATGAAAACACAAGAAATAACATGAAGATTCCAAGAAAAGAAAGAGAAGCCAGAACAACCAGTCATTGCATCAAGAATCACAAGATTGCCAACCTGATATGAAATCAATAAAATCAATCAAGCAGAGGAACTGAAAGTCGCGATGAAGAACAGTGTATGGAAGACTTATGAATGAAAGAATTGCAATATCTAGAACTAGAGGTTCTCCCAGATGGAGGGAGAAGACTATGATGATTACTTGTTCCAGTAAACCAGACATATCTCTACATGAGTCATTATATCATCTGCAACATCCATGCGTTGGAGTTCTACATCAGATAAATGTAAAGACTGTTCTCCAAAGCAATTGAACAAAGAGCGTATGAAGAGAAATCTCAAGACCTTCAGGCATACCAGAAAGAGACCCTTGTATGCAGATGGAAAAAGATAACTCGATAGAGAACCTCCAGTGCACAGTAGAAGCGTGGTGAATATTTTCTATAAGAGAGATATTGTATCAAGATGATTACTTAGTAGATCAGATCTCATGATGACAGAATAAGTGCCAAATGGATATGTTCCAATTTTCCAACAATGATATACTCTATTGATCAGAGCTACATGAAGCCTTCATAGAAAACCAATGTTCCAGACCGAAGTACATTTGAAATCAAGCATTACATTATTTGTGATGAAGTCCAGAAAAGAGAAAGTGGTTCTCCAATACATATCTCCACAGATGAGCAGATAAGCAGACATTTTGGTAAAGCTTCTATCCAAGATGAAAGAGTTTGCGTACTCAAGTTGGAGCTCGTGGAGACGAATTCCTTATTGAAAAAGGAAGAGATGACTCCCAGGTTGGGAGGGAGCACTGATATGTATTGATTTATGGATAGTCATTTTTCAGTTCGAAAAATGGTCCGRAATGAGCAGTTTACTTTCCAGTTTGGAAAGTGGATTGAGATTTCTGATGGACAACGATTTCTCATTGTGATTAACATGAGAAATGGTCYAGATTGCTGATGTATCATAGACAATGACTTCCCATTGTGGTTAAAACAAGGAGTGGTCTAGGGAAGTCTCTCTTCTTGAGGGTTACTCAAGAAGACTGGCCCGCCTCGCTGGACAACGATTTCTCATTGTGGTTAACATGAGGAATGGTCTGTTTTGGAGGTTGGCACAGGACAGTCTTTTCCTCTTGTAATTAACAGAGGAAATGGTCCGGACAACCATTCCTTAGGGTTTATACATTCTCTTTAGGGTGCACTTTGATTAGTGTAGGAGGAATGGCCCAGGGTGGGGAATGGTCCAGGCTCAACAATTAGGGACAAACATTCCTTAGGGTTTATACATTCTCTCCAGGGTGCACTTTGATTAGTGTAGGAAGAATGGCCCGGGGTGGGGAATGGTCCAGGTTCAGAAGATAGGACAATTATTCTTCCTTGGTTGAGAAGAATAGTCCAGATATCTCATTGTTCTACTTTGAGGGCAGATATTATTTCAGATCTCACAAATGTGAGTGAAAGATTAGCCCAGATGATTCAGTTTATATCATAACATTGTTTCTGTGCAGGTTGATATCAAATGATTTTTATAAAGACTGTATGACAATAGATGTATACTACTATGGTGGATGTGTTCCACTGTTCGTGACTATACGTTGTTGATCAAGTACTTGTGTGTTACTTGGTGTGGTAGTGTACCACTGGATTGTAGTTATGCACTACTATGGATAGACACAGTTGTGTTCTATTTTGTTTCAATTGCCTTGAAGAATATCGACAATATTGGAAATGATTATCAGTTAGATGGATAATCAAAGGAAAAATATTTTTCAGACGGAAAATGGTTCAGAGCAGTTACTCTTCTAGATTAGAAGAATGATTCTTGTATCACTCTATGGAGTGAGCATCATGTCTGATTACTCATATAGAGTATGGTTTCAAGAGATGATGCAACTGATGACACTGATGATGATGATGGTGCTCATGATCTAGTCATGATCTAGTCTATACAACTATGTTGATGCTACCAGGTGAATGGTATGTTTTTGTGCTCAAGACCATTACATGTAATACCTCCTTAGCTAGGAGGGAGTGTTGATATTATGGTAGCTGTGGGAGGTATTTACCTCCACGTGTAAACCTGACATGGATAGAATACTCTGGGAAGCAAGAAGAAACCCTAATGAGTTGGCTAATAACCCTAGAAGACTTGTCGACTCAAGAAGATAGTTTATATTAGGTTATTAGCCTCCAAGAGAAGAAGTCGGCCAAAAATAATAATATATATTGAACAGACAGACACCTAAAATGAGAATTCGGCCCATGCAGTTAACCAGAATGAGTATAAATACAGGAGGCCACTTCTCATTCTGGCAGGCAGTCTCAGAATTGCAGAGCAACACTTGTGCACACTACAGTGCCCAGTTTTGTGTGTAGGTTTGAGGAGAGTTGTCGGTGCAGTTGTTGTAGCTAGCAGTTACATTTTGTCTTGGAATATCTTTTGGCTAGGGTTTGGACTATCTGATCAACTCTCGTTGGTGCGCTATCCTTTGGGAAAGGTGCACTACCCTTTGTTTGGCTATCTAGCCTAGGGTTTTCTTCCGGAGTGATTCTCTGTCAAGGTTAAGGTGATCGGAGGGTGGCTTCGACCTATGGTTGGGTGACAATAGAGACATTATCAATGGTAAAATGAACACATCCATTATATTCTAACAATGTTTTCACATACATCAGTGAATAAACCAGGCTAGAAGTACCCAAATTTGAGTATTTTATATGTTGTGGTCCTCCAAAAATGATGACCTCCACATAGTCTATCATGAAAATCAGTCATGGCTTTCTTTTCCTCATCTGGATCCAAGCATATTAAAAGAACCCCTACAGGATCTTTCTAATACAAAACATGATCAACAATGCAATATCTGATTTCTTTGAGCATCAAATACCTCACCTTAGCCTTCTCAAGTCTAGTAGGAGGCTGCAATGTCTGCAATAATGGATGAGGTCCTTGTACCGACTACACTCTATCAATTTGGGGCTGATATGTGAGATGTTGCTAGTAATATCAATACGATGATATACAAAATATGCATTCATGAAATTAATCCCAAGTGCCTTACAATTTGATTCAACTAATAATCTAGCTAAACCTTTTCCTTTCACCAGCTTGGTAGGTTTCATCTCAAGGTCAAATTCCATAATTTTTGCAATCCACTTCTCTTTCCATCTATGTCAGGATGAATTAGAATTTCTTTAATAGAGGTTGAAGGGACATATGCAATAATTCTAGAATGCAGAACATATATTCTGAAAGATTTGAGAGATTTGACCAAAGCATAAGATTGCTTCTCCATGATGTCATACCTGACTTCAACATCTCTCAAAGCCCCGTTGAAAAAAGAAATAGGTTGTTCCATTCCATCTGATTTTTTTTGAAGGAGGAAAACAACCAATGTATCATTTGAGGCAAAATAAAATATCAGAAATTCTTTTGAATAATCAGGGTTGATAAGAACAGGTGCCTCAGTCAGTTCTTGTTTAATTTGATCAAAAGAATTTCTAGCTTCAAGTGTTGATTTAACCTCATTCCCCTTTCTCAGCATGGATGTGATAAACTTAACCAACTCAACAAAATTAGAAATGAATCTTCTCAAGAAGTTTATCTTACCGAGGAAGGACTGAATTTCTTTCTTGGACCTAGGGAGAGACATAGTCTTGATGGCCTCTACTCTACTTGGGTCAATTTTTACCCCTTCAACTGAGACAATATGCCCCAACAATTTACCTTCCTTCATAGCAAAGAGAGACTTTTTGGGATCGAGTGACCGTCCATATTTTCTGGATTTTAGGAACACCTTCTCCAAATGCTTATAATTCTCTTGATCAAAGTTTTAAAACACTGTGATGTCATCCAAGTAGATCACCACAAACTTATCCTTCTCTCCGATAAAAGCAATATCCATTGCATGCTAAACGGTTTCCCCTGCATTCATGAGACCAAAGGGAATCTTGGCATACATGAATGTACCCCAAGGAGTGGTAAATGCTGTCTTCTCCCTGTCTTCAGGAAAAACATAAATCTGATTATAGCTTGAAAATCCATCAATCATGGACATCCTTGCTGAGCCTGTCACCCTTTTCAAAATATGCTCCATCGTAGGCAAGGGATAGTTATCTTTCTTAGAACACCTATTTAAATTTATGAAATCAACAAAAATTCGGATTTCTCCATTCATTTTCCTAATAGGGACAAGATTATCTATCCACTCAGAATATCTCAAAGGTATGATGATCTAAGCATCAAGCAATTTTTTGACCTCCTTCTCCATGATGGGAAACAACATAGGATTGATTTGCCCTAGTTTATGTATAAATGGTTTAGTATAATCCTTCAAAGGTATTTTGTGTTCAATAATTCTTGTGTCATAAGTTCACAAATCATCATACTTCCAAGCAAAGACATCATCAAATTCATTTAGCAGTTTTATATACTCATCTCTTTGTTTTTCTAATAGACTACTAGACAACTTGACATACTTGGGATTTTCATCATTACCTAGATTGCATTATGTCAAATCAACATTTGCATTTGAATCTCTCACTTTGAAAACCACATCATTACTCTCAAATAATATCTCTAAAGGAACCAATCCCTTGGGGATATGATTGATAGGAAACTTGACAATCTTGTGGTCTGCAATCTTGTTCAGGAATTTATCAGCATGATGACTGTTATCATCATCTGTATCTTGATCAATGTGAAGTGCAGAAAATTCATCTACTATTTCCAGAAATATTTTTATCTCAAGATCATATTCAAACACTTTCCAATGTTTGACATTGTTAGGTATGGAAGGCCTATATTTTAATTCAACATCATACTTGAGCTTAGGAGGTAGTGGGAATTTAAAGTTACTAGCAACAACAAATAGGGAGTCGACCAATGTATTTTCTTCTCTAGGGACAAAAGATATGTTAAAATCTAGGAAGAAATCATCAATAAGATCCCATACCTCATTCCTGTAAGTCCTCAACCTTGGATGCTTTGCCTGATATATATTTATGATCTGATGTACAATCAACTCTGCATCTCCAAAAACTGATAATTCCTCAATCTTCATATCTTTAGAATCCCTCAGCCCCAAAACTAGAGCCTCATATTCAACAATGTTGTTCGTGGTTTCAAACTCTGACTTGAAATACAAAGATAGGACTTCTTGAGAAGGATAAATAAAAAAAACTCTAGAACTAGCACTATCTTTAGAAGATGCCCCATCAAAAAACATTTTCCAAGTTTGAGCACTCTTTTTGACTGTTTCACATGCTGTCTGTGATGGATTTCTCATTTCGAGAGGTGGATGAGGAAGATCAGTGAGCTGCATAATGATAGATCCCAAATCAATGTCAACAACATAAATAGGATGGTTTGTGGCATTACCTTCATCACTAATAATATAAGCCAACTGTGCTTGTCTATACAACCTTCTATGTTCACCCCAAAGACAAATATGGTGGCATAAGAGAGGTTCATATGCAACATTCCTCCCAACCTCTTAATCCATGATCTGGACAATAACATCCCAAATTTATGGGGGACATCTGCAACTACTATATCCACGACTATACTTCTCATGGGAAATTGGAAGAGAGTAACAACCAAATATTTAATCACCCCTAGGCATTTCAATTTCCTTGAATCAAAAGAATATAGATCATGATAAGTTTTTGTGATCTCTAAACCCAGTTCATCCATTACAGATTTAGGCATTAAGTTATGGGATGCACCTGAGTCCATCAAGCAATTGTGTAAGATCTTGTCATGTACATTCAATGAGTTATAAAAAGGAGGAGAGAAGTCATCCCTATCTTCCACTAAGGGCCCCAATATCACTCCAGGTTTTTCATCTTGTAAATTTACTGAATCTGTTGAATGGGAAGAAAAATCAGAGTGCAACATTTTAGAAATGGACTTCTTCAAATCTTGATTCTTTATTCAACTCTAAGAATGGGACTGGAATTTTAATTTTTCGAATTTCATTTTCAAAGTTAAAAGAAGACGGGGATTTCAGAATTTCTTTTACTTATAGGATAGTGGATATAACCACAGGCTGATTATTTTTTTCTTCATTTCCTTTATTTGGTGCAACCTCTGTTTTAGTAGAGGGGTTTGATTTTTTAGGCTAATTGAATGTACTAGGATTTCCTTCTTTCTGTTTAGACCTCAAGTTGTATTATTCTGATTTTCATTTGTTTTTTCTCCCTTACTTAACTCATTTAGCTAGTTGTTCATGAGAGACTCTTCATAATAAGATTGAGTTAGGTGAGGGGAAGTAGATGTGTGTCCTAGACAACGAATTTATTAATCAAATTCCTCATTTTCTCCTTCTTCATCATCAACCAGATTATTTTGAAGAGGAGTCTGGAMTTTTTGGTCTTCTCTATTCCTCTGATCTCTTTGAAGAATTCGAGGAGCATTATGTTGTCTCTTGAAGTTGTTTCTGTTTCCAAAATCTTCTGTRTTCCTATTTTCTCATCTCTCCTCTAATTTCAGTTTTTCCATTTCTATAGAAAGGGATTTGACTAACTTACTCAATTCATCCACCTAAGGGTTAGTTGCTGAAGTATCAGAGGTGGAAGCTTCTGCTTTTTGTTTCCTCCTATCCCTATCATATTTGCCTCTTAATTTGTCTGCAACCAATATGTTTGATTCCACTTCTAGGGAAGCATCTTGCATGTGGTTTGGTGAAGTAGATTTTCTCTCTCTTAATAAAAGACAAAACTCAGGGTCAAAGGTGTTGGATTAGATTATTTTGGCAGAAGTTTTAGTAGGCTTGATTTTAGTAGGGATTTTATTATACATCTTGTTGAACCTTTTGGAAAAGTATGATACTGATTCACCTTCTTTTCTTTTGAGGGTACCAAATTCAGTGATATGATACACAAAATCCTTTTTGTCACCCCATTGCCTTAAAAAGGCATCATCAATGGCTTCAATCCCAACACTTGATCCAGGAGCTAAAATCCTAAACCATTTTCTGGCTTCACCATCAAGGCTTTGTACAAAAAATCTCATCCAAACATCCTCATTCTCAATATTTAGATTATCAACATAGCTATAAAAATATGCAAGGTGTTCTTTTGCAGTGATATCCTCCTCTCTTGAGGAAGCACCAGAGGGGCATACCTAGCAGCCACAATGACATTCATTCTATTTCGAGGAGGATTAGCTCCTGCCATTTGATTAAGGAAAGGTGGATTCTGAATTCTAGGAGAAGTGGGAGGTGATTTGATAGGCAAAGTTGCAATATGAATATCAAGTATCTTAGGAAAAGGAAGAGTATAATATGGAGGTTTTTCAAGTTTAAAAAAAAGTGGTTGGGTCTTGGAGATGGATGGGGGAAACTCAAGAGGAACAAAGGTTCCTTCTTCTTTGGTCACATCAAATTTGAAAGAGTGAGGAGAGGGAGAACCTAGGAGGGGAAAATCCTCTAGAATCTCAAGCCTAAACCAATTTACAACTTCAGGGGATGCAAGAACATCAAAATTTTCACGACCTTCTTCTTTCAACTGAGGAGAAAAAGATGAATATTCAACAGGAAATTCTCTTAGTTTTAAATTTGCAGGAGCTTCAACAGTAGGTAATTTAGAAATAATAGATACAAGTACTGGTGTTTGAAAAGTAGAGTCAGGTAAGTTCCCAGCAGTACCTAATAAAAAATATGAGGAGGCTCCTTGTGAAGTATTTCCTTTCTTGATGATCTTTTCTGGGTCAGCTTCAGGTGCAGTCAAAGGTAAATGTGGAGTAGACCTCGTGTGTCTACCTTTGGGAGCCACAACTGAAACAATGGAGTCACCAAGTGCAAGCTGCAGTCTTTAGTTTACTAATCACTGTGCACCCTCAGAATCAATATTTTTCTCTGTCGTACAACCCATGGAAAAGTCTTCAATCCATTCCCTGACAGTGGCGCCAAAAATGTTAGCATTGAAATTCACACTTTGACTGTTAAAGTGTAAGCTCAACACCCATCAGGATGTTAAAGATAAGTTTTTATGATAAGGTGGAAAATGGAATAAAACTCAGGAAAATAATGTCAATCACAACTCACTCCATACAATATGCACCAACAAATAAGGCTCTAAGTAACTTAGATCAATATTTAAGAAGTAAAGTGGATAGGTGGAAGGCTGAATAAAAAAAATGTAATATGCCTACCATCTACATTCGGTAGTACTGACATACATATGAAGAAAAACCCTTTGAAACAAGAACTTCTTATAGTAAAAGAGGAAACTCTGATATAATTATAAACATGAGCACAACATATCCTCCATTGCAACAAAGATATAATTAAGCCAATTGAAGCATTCAATAGACTGCAATCAAAATTAGATGGAAACAAGATGATAAGGAAAAAAGGACTGATTTCTATTATTCAAAGTGTCCTAGGTCTGATACATAGAATAGGAGATACCTCTGTTACATAGACAACATCAAAATATGAGTCCTTCTCTAACCATTCAAACCCTGCTTCAAACTTACAATGCCTATCTTATATCCTAGGCTTTCATTGACAACTTTACAATTCAAATAACCACTCATGCATAGGATTCCTATGCCTAAATCTGGTGTGACTACAATTGTTCAACAAAAATAAAACATAATGCTAAACTTTAGGCTAATGTTGGCAACGTCTTCAATATATTCTTTATGGATGATGAAGTGTCCCTTTGGGAGCATCTCCCTTTGGCAGGTGGCCTCCCAGCTCATAACTAACCATCATGCAACTGACTTGCATCCATATTTTTCATTTGGCAACTGTTTCTCCATTCAAAACTCCAAAACATGAGTTTGCAACGACATGCGCTACAAACTTTCCTGCAGTGCTTATTTCAATTGATAAAGCCTTMAAGTGTTCCAAAAACTATCTTSAGTTCCCCAAACTATTGTAACAAGTTATGATGTTGGTACATGACTAGAAGAGAACATCCTAGGAGCTAAACATGGTTTGTAAGGCATAACCATCCTCAAAATTTWAAAAATGCATAAAAAAGAAACTTGTCAAAAACTGATATTGTTTAAGGAGGTTCAATTTCTTCATTTTTTAACTCTGGAGCTTCTCCTGGTAGCAACTTTAGCCAACATGTCAAAATTTACCTTAGCTAACTCTTCTTTGAAAGCATGAAGTTCTGTCTTAAGCTTGTTGATTTGAGCTTAGTGAGCTCTATTTTTCCTGTAGAGATTTCTAAGCTGTCCGTGGAGGGGTAAGAATCTCGTAGCTAAGAAATTATCCTTATCAATGTTATCATGATGCATATCCAACATTTCCTTAATATCTCTCCTGGCATTTGAATCTTACTTTTTCAAACTATCAATCTCATCTCTTTATTCCTTGAGTTGCCTCCTGATCCTCTTAAAAGTGGGATTGCTTTCTTCTTGAGGAGTAGTGATATCAAAAATTTCAATAGGATTTTCAACAACTATGGATTTATCTTTCCTATAGGATGAAACTCCCACTACATCATCCTTCACAGGGATTTCTTTCTTGGCTATTGCACTGGTAAGAGACCTTCTAGCTTTGACCTTGTCAGCTGCAATGGGTGAAGGAAATACCAAATTTCCAACTCTTATACCTGTATATTTGCTTGAAGGAACCTTTGCAGAAGTGGGATTTGTCACAAGTGAAGTTTCCCCATGTGAAGGTTGTGAAGACCCTCCTACTTCTGTTTCCTCTGTAGCTTTGTCAGTTTTACCAGTCATAGTACCCCTTTTCCTCTTGCTGGCCTCTAAACACACAGTCTTCTTTACAGGAATAGGACTTTGTATCTTTGACTGTGGAGTAGGGGCAATGTTTAGCTGAAACTGTGATGAAGTAAGGAATTATTCCCAATTAGTGTTTGTCTTCCTCAATTCTTCCATCACCAACATCTTTATCATGAAAGAATGGAAGACACTTGTGTCTACTTGCTTTGATTTAGCTTGAACCCTATCAAACATTTTTCCAATGCTTCTAAACATGTAAAATGGGAGGTTCATAGCTTCTTTCCCTGTGAAATGTAGAAACGAACTTATATGGTATTAGTATATCATGTTCAATCTTCTCTAACATGTGAAATACCTTGGGATAACCTTCAACATTTTGTCAAAACATTCAAGCATATGCTTCCTAGGGATCCCTTTGGACAAGTTGTCCTCCTGATAGTCGGGTTTAAGAAATTCCTTGGAGAAAGAAACATTTAATGTCATAGCCTTGAACCATTTTTCTCCATTATTGGGCTTTCTTTGTTGCAGCTGAGATGGATAGGTTTGAAACTTCAAATTCTAATATTCCCACCTTGGTTGTAGTACCATCAAAATTCAATGAAAACTCTTTGGCCACCTCTGGATGCCCCCTCTGCATCTTTTGACAGAAATTGATGCAACCTATTCTCTGAAATGCCTCTCTGATCAAAGGTTTAGAATCAAGTAATTGCATGTCATAGGGCTATGTTCTCACTATTTCATGTCCCTTATGAGATTTCTTATGCTGTTGAATATCCATACTGATGTTGAGGAATTCTTTCTATGAGTTGTAATAATGGGTAGATGTATGAAAACAAGAAATATAAGAGACTAGGGTTTTGATGAAAAACTGTTTTTAATTAGGTTGACCTTGTACAGAATTTTTACACAACTCACTTTATGCACATTCAAGAATGAGACASGACAWTATTCAAAAATGAGATATAAATAAAGGCAATTGGAATTTATAATAAGAGGGAGACACCTGTGAATTCTCTTCTTAAAATAGGGTTTTTATGACAATACAAGTATCATTTAACRACATGATAATGCATGCAATCTTTAAACCTAGTTCAACAATTGATCAACCACAAAATCCAAGCTGACATGGGTGCAAAGTTACTCTTTTAAATTTGAGCTTGCAAATTATGCAGAAGAAGGGTTTTCAATAAATATGGAACAGAGGATTCATAGTGCTATATTTGCAGCACATAGTTCACATCACTAGAGAAGAGGGTTCACAACGCTATGGAATATCAGTGGAGCAAATGAATTCTGAGTAATAGGAAAGATAGACAAGGTCTTATTGGAAATGAGGTTTAATGAGCAAGTTTCAGAGCATGAAGAGAATAAATTTGAAAGCAGGAAGCAACATAATATAACAATGTTAGAAAAATAGGACTGCAGAGCAATAAAATAAAACAAATGCAGAAACAAAACACAGAAGACACACAATACAAGAGAGATACAGATTTAAGTGGTTCACCCAGTGTGGGCTACGTCCACCAGAGAAATTGCCAGGTCCTTCCTTTATTATTATCCAGCAAATGATGGGATACAACCTACAGCAAAACCCGTTGTAACTTCCTCTTCTTTCTCTCACAGTATCCTCTCTCAGAATACAATATTCACCATCATCCATAACCGCAATACATTTCCCTCATAAAAGAGGGTTTCCTTCTAGGGAAAAAAACCCTAACATAATCTCTACCGTTAGATCTGCGACCTTATAATGAACGGTCCAGATTTACAATGAAATTACAATATACTTTTACAAGGCAATTTTTTCTTTGGGGGCTTTGCCCCCGAACCCCCGCTGGGGGCCCGCTTGCCCCCAAACACCCTTGCCGGGGGGATAGCCCCCCCGGACCCCGCAGAGGGGGTACCCCCCTCTGCACTCCCCCGCGTGGAAGAGTGTACATACTTCTGGGGTGTAAATACTTCATGGGGTATAAACACGACTGAAAGCAAGGACCTTTGAATCAAGAAGATATTTAGGCTCCACAACCAACAATCTCCCACTTGGAGACTGATCTCAACAACTCCACCGCTACTGTATATGCTGGACTCTAAACCTTCTTGGACCTGGAAAATTTCTCATTTTCATATTCATTCTTGAAGACCAACTGAAACTGAGNACTCCCCCGCGTGGAAGAGTGTACATACTTTTGGGGTGTAAATACTTCATGGGGTATAAACACGGCTGAAAGCAAGGACCTTTGAATCAAGAAGATATTCAGGCTCCACAACCAACAATCTCCCACTTGGAGACTGATCTCAACAACTCCACCGCTGCTGTATATGATGGACTCTAAACCTTCTTGGACCTGGAAAATTTCTCATTTTCATATTCATTCTTGAAGACCAACTGAAACTGAGCAGGAACTCAGTTTCTTCCTGGTTACTCCCTTTGTTAACATGTCTGCAGGATTTTGGCTAGTGTGTATCTTTTCCAGCTTCAATTGTCCATCTTCCAAGGTGGATCGTATGAAGTGGTACCTCAACTGTATATGCTTAGTCTTCGAATGGAAGGCTGAGTTCTTTGCAAGGTGAATGGCACTCTGATTGTCACGGTACAACCGACTGTTCTCCTGCTCCTTTCCCAATTCCTCCATAAACCTTTGTAACCAAATCATTTCTTTACTAGCCTATGTAGCAGCAACATACTCTGCCTCTGTTGTTGAAAGTGCAACAACCTTTTGCAGTTTCGAAATCCAACTTACTTTTGTTCCACCTATAGTAAAAACATACCCTGTGGTGCTCCTCCTGCTGTCTTTATCACTTGCCATATCTGAATCAACATATCCCTGTAGAAAAGTGTCTGAACCTCCAAAACACAATGCATGTGTAGTAGTACCTCTCAAATACTTGATAATCCACTTTACTACCTCCCAATGTTCTTTACCTGGATTGTTCATATATCTGCTCACAACTCCCATTGCATGTGAAATATCTGGTCTTGTGCAAACCATTGCATACATCAAGCTACCAACTGATGATGAATATGGGACCCTAGACATGTATTCTATCTCCTCCTGTGTCTTGGGACACATTTCCTTAGTTAATTTGAAATGGCTGGCCAAAGGTGTACTAACTGGTTTTGCATTCTGCATTCTAAACCTCTCCAACACCTTCTCTGTGTACTCACCTTGAGACAATGTCAGTTTGCGATTTTTCCTGTCTCTTGTTA